>CAUYUJ010003202.1:148866-221366 GCA_963575745.1 Prorocentrum cordatum
GAGGCCGATAATTTTTTAAAAGGGGTGCGAATCAATTCGCGGGTCTTTACGGCGCGTAGCGGCGCCGGGAGCGACGTTTCGCTGCGTGCACCAGATTTCGCGCCCGCCCTTCCCCCTCCCCATCCCTTTTGTCCGACCCGATGTCCACCTCCAGCTCATCCTCCATCCTTACCTTCTATTGGAGATCGCCCTCCCCCCCCATCCTCCCCAACCCGGTCGACCACTGACCAATCACAGGCCCTCCCTTTCTGCTCCCCCCCCTTGTCGCCCGGCGTAAGTCGGAGGAGGAGGAGGGAGGAGGGGAGCGGGGAGGGGGGGCAGTCGGAGGAGGAGGGCGGAAAAAGGGAGAGGGAGGAGGGGGGAGCGGGGAGGGGGTTACGGAGTTCCGTGTATGGTGACAGTGTCGGTAACATCGGGACCGCTCGGCGCGGTGCGACCTTCCCTCGGGAAGCACTCGAACGAAGGGAACGATTCACCTCGTCGACGTTGATGCGATGGCTGCACCGAGTGCAGAGAAGAGATCTCAAACCTCGGCTCCGCTATCTGTCGGCGAGCGGCCATGTGTAGGTACCCATTTCCATTCCTTACGTTGGGCGCGCCCCTCTCCACGCCAAAAGAAACCATCTCCCAATAGTGGCTTTCGATGTCGACGCAATGTGAGCCACGCGACGTACGAAAGGCTTGGGCTTGAAACGACTGGCTCGAATCATGCATTGACGTTCAAGTTCGTTCTGTTCGGGAGCTCGCTCACGGAGAAAAGCCTCCTCATCTGACTAGACCATGCCCTCACTGCAGCATCGTAGCTGGTCGCATTGGATTCCAACTTCGCCTTCCATCTCCTCACGCACGCTGGCTGGATCAAGGGCTAGGCTAGTAAGGTTGGGCTCCAACTTCGCCGTCCGCTTCTCGCAATGAGGTGCTTGCGATGGCTCCGAGATAACAGTGCGAAAGTCGCTGGCGACGTCGGGCTGCGACTTCGCCCCAAGGGTGCCCTGATCGCGGAATTGCAGATGACCGCGTCGGGCTCCAACTTCGCCTTCCGTCCTCTCGCACACTTCGGCTGAATCAGGGGCTAGGCTACAAGTGTCGAGCTCCAACTTCGCCGCCCGCTTCTCGCAATCAAGTGCCTGGGGTGGCTCCGAAAACGCCGCGCGAAAGCCCCTGACGACGTCGGGCGGCGACTTCGCCCCAGCAAAGCCCTGATCCAATAATTGCAAGTGATCACGTCGGGCTACACCTTCGCCTTCCCTCTTCTCGCGCACGTCGGCTGGACCAGGGGTTAGGCAAGTAGTGTCGGGTTCCAGCTTCGCCTTCCGCTTCTCGCAGTGACGTGCCCGGAGTGGCTCCGAATTCACCGTGCGCAAGTCACTGGCGACATCGGGCGGCGACTCCGCCCCAGAAACCCCCTGATGGCCGAATTGCAGGTGATCCTGTCGGCTTCTAACTTCGCCTTCCATCATAGATCGGGGGCTACGCTACTAGTGTCTAGTTCCAACTTGGCCGTGCGTTTCTCGCAACGAAGTGCCTGGGATGACTCCGCGTACACCGTGCGAGGGTCACTGGCGACGTCGGGTTGCGACTTCGCCACATCCATGCCCTGGTCCCAGTATTGCAAATCATCACGTCGGGCTCTAACTTCGCTGTCCGTCATCTCGCACATTTTGGCTTGATCGGGGGCTAGGCAAGTAGTGTCGGATTCCACCTGCGCCGTCCGCTTCTCGCAAAGAAATGCCACGGATGACTCCGAATACACCGTGCGGGGGTCATTGAGGACGTCAGGTTGCGACTTCATCACATCCCGCCACGACACGCCCTGAGCCCAGGATTGCAGATGATCGCGTCGGCCTCCGACTTTGCATTCCGCCATCTTGCACTGCTCCCAGAGTTCTAAGTGATCACATTGGCCTCTAGCTTCGCCTTCCTTCTCGCACATGCTGGCTGGATCAGGGGCTTGGCTCGTAGAGTTGGGCTCCAACTTCGCCTCGCACATCTCGCAATGCCGTGGCGGCTGTAGCCACTGCTCTTCCAGCCCCCACGTCCATGCCAAGTCCTCCGGAGGCTGCCAGTCTACTATGCTGCATCTTGCGGAGCTGCTCCACCTCGCGGGTCAGGCGGTGGATGGCTTGCTCAACCGACCACTGTGCCCAAGCCCGGAGGGCTTTGCGCTCTCGTGGGGTGAGCCTTGGGCGCCACGCTTCGGCACCCATCCCGTAGCACAACTAAACTCCAGTGTTCGTTGATGTCAGAAGCGGTCAAACATGCGACAGCCGCGACAGCATCCCTCAAGCACCGCGGGGAGGTCCTGGAGTGGCCTGGGCAAAAAGCCTGGGCCGAAGTTGCTTGAGGGAGCGGGGGCGTGGGGACGGAGGAGGGTGAGGGAGGGAGGGAGGGAGGGAGGGAGGATCGGGCGACGCTGTGGCGCCCCCCATCCGCCGCGCCCCCCCCCCGCCCCAGGGCGGCTCGCCCTCGGACATCTTCAGGGAGGACCTCTGCGACCCCAGCCCGGGCTCTCCCGCGTCCTCCTGCGCGGCGAGCATCGGTGAACGTCAGCTGACCACCTCTCCGATCCTTCTGGCTTGGCCAGGGCGGCACACACACAGACACACACGCACACAAACACCCACGCACGCACGCACGCACGCACGCATGGACACACAAACACACCGCACACACCGCACACACCGCACACAAACACACACACACACACACACGCACACACATACCGGTCCATGGCCCTGGGTCGGACTGGCCAGGATCGGTGAGTTGGCACTTGACGTCCCCAAGGGAAGAGCGCGCGGCAAGGGCAATAACGGTACTAGCTGGCAACTCGACGAACCCTTGCCCGACCAAAAACGTCCCTGCTGTGCGAATCCATCCGTGACCCCACGAGAAGCCACATCGCCCCTTAGCCTCTCATCCGGACCTCTATTGACACGAGTCGCCGGCCCCTGGAGCTCCCGATTCGTTCCCCAGGCTTCCCATCCCAGGAATCGCTGGACGTTCCTTGACGGTCCCAGGGACGAGAACCAGTGCCGCGGCGGTGCCGCGGCAACCGCAAGGCGCCGCGCCTGCACACCGTACCTGTATGATACACTGCCTTGGCTCCGCCGTGCCGCTGGCGCGCCTCATTTCCACCATGGCCAGTGCACATTTGACAGTGAGTTGGGCGATGGCGCGAGCGCAGTCCTTTGCTTCGAGCATGGGAGCCGCCTGCTCCCGAAGCGGAGGATGCCTTCCAGCAGCCAGTGCCATTTGATACGTGGGTGGCCTGCAGGGCAAAGCAGTACACTGCACGCTGCATGCAATTCTACCGGCCGGGACATGGATCGGCACGATGTCGCGGGCGCACTGACCACCCCGGCACCAGGAGTGCGCAGGATCTCAGGGGCGCGCAAACATGGACCAACGATCCATGGATTTGGCGCGCGGTCATGCGGCCGGTGCCGCCTCGCCCGGCGGCGGAAATCCGCGATTTCCAATGGAAACTGGACCCGTCGCTAACCCACGACGCCCCCTTGATCCGTGTTTGCGATCGCCTGAGGATCTCAGGCCAAGGCCACGCATCTTCGCGCATCGCAAGCGCGGCCCGGCCCCCCCAGGAGAAGGGCACCTCTCCGGCACAGGCAAAGACGCAGATCATCCTCCCTCGCGCCACCGCGGGCGACCGCGCATGTGCTGGTCGAGGACTGGATCATCCCGAGACTGGCGTCACAACTGCCTAGCCAGCGCCCATGCGGGAGTGAATAGCGCCGGGGAACTTATCATGCGCTCACGGCGGTGCATCAGTGTTCAGGTGAGCAGCATGTTCCGCCGTGCTTGATCCCCATCTGAAATGTACCGAACATGATCTGCGTGCCGGTACCGAGCACGTCGGTCTGAGTCTGAGGGTGCGGGCTCCTCCTTTTATCGGAGTTGCTTTTCTTGTATCGGCTGTGGGGGCGTTGCGCCAGCGACATTTCGTATGCTCGCCCTCCTCCACGTCCCACTCGGCCCTCTCTCTTCTGTTTCCCCTCTTCCCTGTCACAACCTGCCCCCCCCTCGTTCGCCGCCTCCCCCTGCCCTCCTTCACTCCACGCTCCCTCAACGCTCTCTCCTTCCTCTCCTCCCGCCTCTCACCTCCTTTCATTATCCTTTTCCTCCTCCTCCTCCTTTTCCCTCCCCCTCCTCCCCCTCCTCCACCTTATGCTCCTTCATTATCCTCGCCTCTCCTCTTGCCTCTTCCTCCCCTGCTCCTCCAGGACTATCCCTCCTCCTCCTCATTCTCCTCTTCCATCTCATCATTTACCCCTCGCCGCCTCCAAGACGCAGCATTCCGTGTCAGGTGCACCCTGCCGATGCGGAGCTACGGCAATACGAGTGCATATGACGCCTTCGAACAAACACCTGATCTCCTGATCATACGCCTCCTCCTCCTCCTCTGCATCCTCATGTCGCCGTCGTCATCGTCGCCATCCTCCTGCTCTCGCACGTCTCAGGCCCGCGAGGGCTCGAGAGGCGCCGCGTGACACAACACATCGGCTCAAGGGACAAACGACTCCCACGCGCCAGTGATCGGCCGGCGGCGGGGGCCCCGGCTGGACCCCCCCCCCCCCAAAGGGCTGGGATCAGTGGCACAAAGTTGTTGGAGACCGTCCTGAAGTGTCGGGTCGACCGAAAGGGGGGGATAGCAAAGGGGGTGGTTGAGAATCGGCTCACGCAGCTGATTTTCCCGGCGCCTCCCGGCGCCGGAGGCGGCCACGTATCGAGGAATGGGCCCCTCGGTGGGGCCGAGACCAGCTGCATGCAGCAAATGTCGTACCCCCCCACTTCCCTGTCCCCCCCCTATCGTTCGGCCCGAAAGTGGCGCGCACCCGGGTCGAGCGCAACAGCCTGCTGCATATGCCCCCCACGCGAGGCACGAGCTGCCAGAGGGCCCCGTCCGTCGTCCCGGGGATGCCCCCCCCGCTGGGCGCGGGCCTCCTGAGTGACGCCATCGCTCATGCGCCATTCCTTTAAGTCGGGCCTGTCCCCCTACAGGGGGATTTTGGACGAAAAATTAAAAATATTACAAAAATACCCCAAAATGGCCCCGCCAAAAAAAGTCACGAAATAGTCCCCGCACTATTTTCTGACTATTTTTGAATATCCCCCCTGTAGAAGGACAGGCCCGACGTAACCCTTCCTCCATCCCCGCCCCCTTCCCAGTTCCCGCCCCACCTCCACCCTCTCCCCCGCGTGGGCAACTCGGCAACCAGCGTCGGTGAGAAAACGGCCGGAGCCGGACGGAGGCATCAAACAACCACACGCGGCACAATAAAACGACCAGGCCCAGAGAATCGAGGTGCTAATCTTCATGTCTACTCCGCAGTACACAGGCAAAGTCCGGACGACCCCTTGCACGTCGAAACATATAACCACTGTAAATCACCACTTTACCACCACAATATCATCACATGTGTCACCGCACTCGTCTGCCGAGTATTCGACAAGTCCGGAACTCCCACCTCGCCGAAGAGATACGCCCTGACCACCAGCGCAGTCATGACCCAATCAATCGCTGCTTACAGCAGTGCCCGCGCACGGACCCCAGGCAGGCAGGTCGTAGCAGGCCAGAGGAAGCGCCGGGAGGCTACCAGGAGACCATATGAGGCATAGAGCTCATACGAGGGCACGGGAAAACATGGGAGGCCACAGGCGGCTGTGGAAGCCCACAGGAAACACGGGCGTCGCACGATGCATTGGCGTCAACGCGGACGTCGCACGCTGCATTAGCGCATTAGCCAATGCGTCACGGTGCGATGTTCTAAAGATAGGCAAAACATACAGGCCGACAATTCACATGCATATCGCTGTGGGCATGCACCAGCGTGACACGTCTTCGTCCTCGTCGTCGTCGGCGCCGGACTCCGGCCCCTGCTGCGAGGCGGGGATTTATCCATATTCACCGCCTGGGAACCGACGTCCTGGTGCCCCAGCGGGCGGTGGATATATGGATATAGTTGGGCCCCTGGGGGCCAGAACATATCCATATCCACCGCCTGCCGCGGTCTCAAAAAATTGATCCTCCAGAAGGTGGTCATGTATAAGTTCCCGCCTCGGACCTGCGGCCAGGCGGCGAGCTCTCCGCGGAGTCGTAGGAGCCCCGTCTCTCGATCTCCCTGGAGCCCCTCACCACGCTCATGCGAGACTTCACGGACTGGCGCGCGCGCGCGGGCGCGCCGCCCGCCAGAGGCTCGTGCGGGCGCTCATCGGGGGCTGCCGAGAGGGGGGCGTCCAAGAGGGAAGGGCGGAAATCCTGGCCGGCGGCATGAAAGAACAAGAGGCGCCATGAAATCTGGGGAAATATCATGGCCCACGCCATGATATCCACCGCCACTAGTCATCACCCCCCTCTTGGCCGCCCCCGAGCTCAGGCGCTGCCCGCCAGTAGTCGTCTCTCCGGGCACCGCCGCTGTCGCCCTCTGCCGCCCCTGCTCCTCTTGATCGATTCCCCACCATCCTATGGTGTTGGGTCCTCGTTTTGAAGAGACAGTGCCCCGCGTTCTCTCCTCCTCTCCTCTCCTTCTCCTCCCCTCCTCCCCCTCCTCCCACCTCCGCAGTTCGCATGCGGCTCTCCCACCAGTGGCGCAGTCCGCATGCGGTTCGTGCGCCCAGCACAATGTCTCGTGGCCCCATGGGGAGCTCCACCGAACGTCCCAGTGGCGCAGTCCGCATGCGGTTTCTGAGCCCAGTGCGGTTCGTGCGCACACTCCAGCGTTGCGTGGCCCCAGGGGGAGCCTCACCGAAGGTCCCAGTGGCGCAGTCCGCATGCGGTTCGTGCGCCCAGCACAGTGTCTCGTGGCCACAGAGGGGAGCTCCACCGAAGGTCCCAGTGGCGCAGTCCACATGCGGTTCCTGAACCCAGTGCAGCGTTTCGTGGCCCCATGGGGAGCTCCACCGAAGGTCCTAGTGGCGCAGTCCGCATGCGGTTTCTGAGCCCAGTGCAGCGTTCCGTGGCCCCAGAGGGAGCTCCACCGAAGGTCCCAGTGGAGCAGTACGCATTCGGTTCGCCGAAGGTCCCAGTGGCGCAGTCCGCACGCGGTTCCTGCGCCCAGCACAGTGTCTCGTGGCCACAGAGGGGAGCTCCACCGAAGGTTCTAGTGGCACAGTCCGCATGCTGTTTCTGCGCCCAGTACAACGTTTTGTGGCCCCAGGGAGAGCTCCACCGAAAGTCCCAGTGGCGCAGTCCGCATGCAGTTCCTGCGCCCAGTACAGCGTTGCGTTGTCCCAGAGGGAGCTTCACCGAAGGTCCCAGTGGCGCAGTCCGCATGCAGTTCCAGCGCTCAGTACAGCGTTCCTTGCACCCAGACGGAGCTCCACCGAAGGTCCCAGTGGCGGAACTCGCATGCGGTTCCCCCGCCGAGTACACCGCTTCGTGGTCCCAACGGGAGCTGCGCCGAAGGTCTCAATGGCGGAACTCGCATGCGGTTCGTGCGCCCAGCACGACGTTTCGTGGCCCCAGAAGGAGCTCCAGGGAAGACGGTACCAACAACTGCGGTACGCCCAACTGCATATGGCTGGGCTCTTCGCCAGGCTAATTCCCAACCGTCCTGTGGTGTTGGGTCCTAGTTTTGAAGAGACGGTCTCCGTGTTCCTCCTCTCCTCCTCTCTCCTCTCTCCTCTCTCCTCTCCTCTCTTCTCCTCCTCCTCCTCGTCCTCGTCGTCGTCCTCCTCCTCCTCCTCCTCCTCCTCCTCCTCCTCTTCTCTCCTCCCTCCTCCCGTCACCCTCCTCACTTTGGCACATCCCTCGCACGTTTCGTGGTCCCATAGGGAGCTCCACCGAAGGCCCACATGCCAGCGTTCGCATGACATCACAGCACCCATTACGGCGCACCCTCGCATGACACCACCGCACCAATTCCGGCACATCCCTCACACGTTTCGTGGCCCCAAAGGGATCTCCACCGAAAGCCCCAGTGGCTGCGCGCGCATGACATCACCGCGCCCATGTCGGCACACCCCTTACACGATTCGTGGCCCCATAGGGAGCTCCACCGAAGGCCCCAGTGGCTGCGCTCGCATGTCACCACCGCGCCCATTTCGGCACACCCCTCACACGCTTCGTGGCCCCATAGGGAGCTCCACCGAAGGCCCCGGTGGCTGCACTCGCAGTACACCACCGCACCCATTTCGGCAATCCCCTCACACGCGTCGTGGCCCCATCGGGAACTCCACCGAAGGCCCCAGTGGCTGCGCTCGCAGTACACCACCGCGCCCATGTCGGCACGCCCCTCACACGTGATGTGGCCCCACAAGGAGCTCCACCAAAGGCCCCAGTGGCTACACTCGCATGACACCACTGCACCCATTTCGGCACACCCCTCATACGTTCCGTGGCCCCACGGGGAGGTCCACCGAAGGCCTCAGTGGCAGCGCTCGCAGTACACCACCGCGCCCATGTTGGCACACCCCTCACACGCTTCGTGGCCCAGAAGGAGGCCCACCGAAGACGATACCAACCATTGCGTTACTCACAACTGCATATGATTGGGTCCGTCGCCAAGAGACTTGTCTTGTTTTTGTCTGGTTGTACTGTTTTGTTGTGTTACGTCGCACTCGCACGCGCGCTGAAAGTGCAGAAACCTCCACACATCTGCCTTCCCTTCTCCGTGTGATGTGTTGCTTTGTTTGTTCCAACCTTCCTGTGGTGTTGGGCCCTCACTTTGAAGAGACAGCGCCCCGTTTCTCACTCTTTCCTCCAGCTGCCCCCTCCCTCCTCCCATCCTCCCCATCCTCCTCTCCCCCCATTTTGGCACACCCCTCACACGTTTCGTGGTCCCATAGGAAGCCCCACCGAAGGACCACATGCCAGCGCTCGCGTGCGCCCACCGCACCCATGGTGGCACACCCCGCACACGTCTTGTGGCCCCGTAGGGAGCCCCACCGAAGGCCCAGATGCCAGCGCTCGCATGCGCCCACCGCATCCATTTTGGCACACCCCTCACGCGTTGTGTGGCCCATGGGGAGCTCCACCGAAAGCCCACACGCCAGCGCTCGCATGCGCCCACCGCGCCCAGTTTGGCACACCCCTCGCACGCTTCGTGGCCCCATAGGGAGCACCACCGAAGGCCCACACGCCAGCGCTCGCATGCGCCCGCCGCACCCATTTTGGCACACCCTTCGCACGCTTCGTGGTCACATAGGGAGCTCCACCAACAGCCCAGATGCCAGCGCTCGCATGCGCCCGCCGCACCCATTTTGGCACACCTCTTAACACGCTGTGTGGCCCCAAAGGGAGCACCACCGAAGGCCCAGATGCCAGCGCTCGCATGCGCCCTCCACACCCATGTGGCATACCCCTCACACGTTTTGTGGCCACATGGGGGGCTCCACCACAGGCCCAGATGCCAGCGCTCGCATGCGCCCACCGCGCCCATTTTGGCACACCCCTCGCACGCTTCGTGGCCCCATAGGGAGCACCACCGAAGGCCCACACGCCAGCGCTCGCATGCGCCCGCCGCACCCATTTTGGCACACCCCGCACACGTCTTGTGGCCCCATAGGGAGCTCCACCACAGGCCCAGATGCCAGCGCTCGCATGCGCCCACAGCGCCCATTCTGGGATCCCCCTTGCACGCTTCGTGGCTCCATGGGGAACCCCACCGAAGGCCCACATGCCAGCGCTCGCATGCGCCCACCACACCCATTTTGGCACACCCCTCGCACGTTTCGTGGCCCCATAGAGAGCTCCGCCAACAGCCCAGATGCCAACGCTCGCATTCGCCCACGGCACCCGTTTTGGCACACCCCTTCACATGCTTCGTGACCCCGAAGGGAGCTCCACCGCATGCGGCGCATACAACGGCAGCACCCACAACTGCATATGGTTGGGCCTTTGGCCAAACTGATTATGTGGTTGCCCTGTGTTGATACGCTACGTCGCACTCGAACGCGAGCTCATGCCCGATCACAAACACCCCCGACCCAGACATGCCGAAGTCTCTCTTTTGCTTCCACCGCTGCCCGCCTGCTTGCCCAGGAAAAGGCGTCAACCCCTCGATCTCTCCAAAACGAAACCATTTCTTCGGGACGACCGACATGGGTACGGAAAGAATGGGTACAAAGCCCGACAGTAGTTCTTGTTCATTTTGGACTGGATTCGCTGTCGGCATCGCCGCGGATTGTCCATTTGAGACAGAAGGCCGCCTGCCAAACAGCGGCCGCTGTTGATTCGGGACAACATTTGCTGTTGGTCATTGTGCCCATTCTTGCCGTGCCCATTTCGGGCGTCCAGATTTCTGGATTGCCCCGCACATGTCGGCGCGGTCGGGTGGCCACGGCCACGGGGGCGCTTCCGCTGCCATCGCCACGAACACCGCGGCCACTGCGGGCACGGAGCCCGTGCCGTCGAGGTATAGAGCGATCTCTTGCGGCGCCCACCTCCGTGCCGTCATCCTGTTCGAGATGAGGCCAGAACAACGCCTAGTCAACCTCCTCGTCACCCGCCCGATCCTCGCCCTCGTCGTCGTCCTCCTCCACCTCTGTCCCCCCATCCTCAAGGGCTCCCAACTTCGCGCTTCGCGCTGCGCGAAGCGCGAATAACTTCGCGCTCTCACGCCGCCCCCCCAAAGGGAGAAAAGGAGGACGAGGAGGAGGGGGAGAAGGAACGAGGACCGCGAAGCGCGAATAACTTTGCGCCCTCGTGGGAGCCCTTGCCTCCTCCTGGGGCTTTGAAGCTCCGTTAGGGTGTGGGCAGGCTGGAGGCATCACATTCGCGGCCGTTCTGTCGGCCCTGGGGCGCGCTCGAGCTGCTGGGAAGTGGCTCATGCCCCCAGAGGTGTCCGTCTGTCCGTCCCCCCTCGTCATCCAGCTCCTTCGATGCGTTCGGTGCGACCGGGGAGGGAGGGAGGGGGGGGGCATGCCACTGGCCAGACCTCGTGCGGAGCACAGTGTGCGAGTGCTGCATTCATGCGGCCCAAAACCACCCATCGCAAATGGCACGCACCCATGAACCTACCACGGCATCTTTGTTGGTCGAGATGACCCAGGACATCCCGCCCCTTGAACCGTCCCAGGCAAATGCAGTGTGGTAGGGAAGGGGCCGACCTGCCACAGTCAAGGCAACATTCATGGGAGCGCTAGCTCATCCCAAGCACCGCATGGATGCTCCACTTGCCCAGCGGCCCCCGCCTGTAAACGCCGCAAGTGTGTTTCGTGATCCGCTGCATGGCTGGCTGGTCTTCTGGACGATGCTAGGCCGCCCTTCCACAGAAAACCTATAATCCGCACACGCGATGTGGCTTATTACAGCTAATAATTTCCGCCAGCCGACAGATCCCACCAGCCCTCTGGGCTGAGGCAGCTCAGAGCACGTTCTGTTCCAACCCTTTTGGGGGGGTGGTCTTCCTCCTACGTGTACCCTCTCTGTGGGTCTGGATGGATTGTCTCGCGAGGGGTCAGGGCGTCTAACTGGCCCGAAGATGGCTCCAGGATGGCGCAACGAAAGCCCAAGATGGCCTCCAAGAAAGGCCAAGATAGTTTAACATGGCTGAAGGTGGCCCACGCGATACCTTGAACAAGCCCTGAGATCCCCACAAGACGGCTCCGAATGGCCATGGAGCCTCCCAAGGATGCAACCCAAAAGGCCAAGACATTTCCCAAACCTAGCGAAACCATGAATATGTGGTCTCGCCGGTTCGCTTCCGATTGGATTCTGAGGCCTTCAAATGACCTCACGATGGCCCAATAGAGCCCCCGGGGGGGCCAACGAGGGCTCCAAGATGGCCCCAAGATCGGCCCACGAGGCGGCAGACCAAGCCCAAGAGTGGCAATGCCAACATCATTGAACAACGGTAGGTGTTTGACAGTATTTGACATGTCGGAGTACTTGGAAGGAAGTTGCGCCAATAGGGCTCCAATATGGATGCAGATAGATTCAGCTGGCCTCCAAGATGGCAGAAGATGGCACAGCTTAACTCGATGTGTCATCCAACATGGCTCCAAGTGCTTCAGGGCCACCCAACACGGCTCCAAGTGGCCACGGAGCGCCCCCAGAGGACCCCCAGGATGCCCAAACCAGTCAACACCTGAAAAGGAAGGTGCAGTGTCTTACCTCACCGATTATGGTAGTCCTCCGACGCCACAAGATGGCCCCACGTACGCCCAGGGGCTCAAAGAGGCCAAAGACGGCCCCAAGAGCGCCAAGACGAGCGACCTAAGATTGCCCACCCAGGGGACGGCGTTTCAAAGGGCGACGCCAGTCGGCGTCGCCCCCTCTTGTTATGGGTGTCTTACAAGATGGTCCCAGGAGGGCCCCCAAGTCCCCCTAAGAGAGCAACAAGCTGGCTCCGATAACGCTTTGAGCACTTCTGAGATTGCCCCATGACGGATCTAAGATGGCCTCAAGAAGATTCCCTGAAGCTCTCGGAGCGACTGACCTGCTGAGGCCTCTCTGTTTGACTCCTGCCAGGGTCGTCGTCGTCGTCGTCGTCCTACTCCTCCTCTTTCTGATACGTATCCTCCTCCTTCTCCTCCTCCTCGTCCTCCTCCTGGTCCTCGTGAATGTCGTCGTCGCCCACTTTCTTCTTCAGCCTCCTCTCCCACGTCATCCTCCATCTTCTCATCCCAGCTCCCTTCTCATCCACCCCTCTCCCCCTTCTCTTTCAGCTTCTCCTGTGCATCCTCCTCCTCCTCCTTCTCCTCCTCCTCCTCCTCCTCCTCCTCCTCCTCCTCCTCCTCCTCCCCCCCCTGTAGCTCCGATGGCAGGCTCAGCAGTTCCACTCCGAAGTAGGCTCGGGCTTATTCTGAGCTTCGGCCAGACGGCTGAATCACTTGGTGTTTCTACTAGATGCTCCCACCCTCCCCCGATCAAGGCAAGTAGCCTGGCGAGCGTTTCTGCATGGGCTGGTGGGGATACGCGAAGCATCAAGAATATGCTCAAAGTTGGAGGCTTCGGGTTTGCAGATGTTCGCATCAGCCTCGTCTCTCTACATCGTCCGCTGAGGGCCCCGAAGGCTAGTCATGACATCTTCCCAAGCTGATGTTGCACCTCCTGCCCACTGTGCCCATCCCTCACTCCGATGACGCTCTTGTCCCATTTGCCGTAATTATGACTTCTAGTCCTCCTCATCATTTCCCACGCATCTCGTCCCGCCCGGCTTCAACATCGATGCACTTGTGGCGGAACATCGCCACCGTCCGCAACTTCTTTTCTATGCATACCGCAGCTCATCCCCGGATAGGCCGTCACGCCCCCGATGGATCAGAAGTGTCCGCGCAACGGATACATCTCAGAACGAGGCAAACTTAGCATGGCAAAATGAAACGAGCGAAGTCAGCAAGCCGCAGTTGCATCGTATAATCCAGGGCGTGTTCAGCACGCTCTCCGGACAGCACGCAGGTACGTACAGTGGAGACTGAGTGGAGACGACATCGGAGAGGACACGAGCCTCTTCCGAGGGTGGCTCCTCCTCCTGACGCGAGGAGGACAGGCGACGCGACGGACATGGCACAAGGAGCTCCTTCTGCTTTAGGCTTGGCCCGCTAATCTTACCACTCTGTGCCGATTCTCCGCTGACGGAGACACGACGTTGGACAGAAGCGCAGGGCTCGACCAAAACAAGATGTTTCGTCTTCGTAATGTGTCCGTGTTCCCTCGTGTTGCCTTCGTCTCGCCTTCGCTGCAACATAACATCAGAACGAAAACGGTTCACGAGATCGCCAAAACACTGTTTACAGTGGAGGCCAGTCCACAAATAAACCTTCCACAAGGAATGCAACCGCGACCCGAGGTCGCCCGTTGAATTCTGGTGTGGGAACGTCACGCTTCCCATAGAAACACCATCGAAACCCAAGAAACCCAGGGCACCGTGAAGGCGAGCAGGGTGTTGCTTGGCATGGGTCTCCACTGTGCGTGGGAGCAGCGGGTGGGCGCTGGAACGCCGCTAAAGACTGGACTGGCCGCTCGGAAGCTGGAGTCGGGTCGAGGCCGGAGTGATGGGCCTGTTTCCCACTACCACCACCATGAGTTTGAGGGGAGGAGGAGGTGGAGGATCAGGAGGAGGAGGAGGAGAAGGAGGAGGAGGGGGAGGAGGAGGAGGAGGAGGAGGAGGAGGAGGAGGGGGAGGATCAGGAGGTGGAGGAGGAGGAGGAGGGGGAGGGGGAGGAGGAGGGGGTGGAGGAGGAGGCGGTGGAAAACAAGCCCACCAACAGGGTGCTTCTTGGCATGGGCCTCCACTGCAGGTCGGGCCCTGCTGCTCAGGCGAGGTCGGCGCGGGAGGGGCGGCCTCCCGAGGCGCCCGGGGAGGGCCTCCGGGAGGGCGGGCGGCTGCTCGCAGGCCCTCCCCCCGCTTTCAAGATCCTTTTGGACCCCCCCTTCGATGGTGATGAGGATGGTGATGGTGATGGTGATGGTGATGATGATGGTGATGATGATGATGATGATGATGATGATGATGATGATGATGATGATGATGATGATGATGATGATGATGGTGATGGTGATGGTGATGGTGATGGTGATGTTCCCCGCGGCTGAAGAGGTCAAGAGCACCCAGCTCGTACTGCCCCGCGGCTGATGATGATAATGATGATGGTGATGATGGTGATGCAGATGATGATGATGATGATGATGAAGAATATTTTTTGTGATGCTGAAGAATATTATAATCGTCCTCCTCATCATCATCATCATCATCAGCATCATCATCATCAGCATTCGTCACCACCGCCACCATCATCATGATCATCAGCAGCATCATAAACATCATCAGCGTCATCGGCATCATCATATCATCAGCATCATCACCATCGTCGTCATCGTCGTCATCTTCATTACCATCAGCACCAGCACTATCACCAGCAGCATCAGCATCGTCATCATCGTCATCGTCATCGTCATAATCATCATTAGCATCGCCACCATCATCATCGTCATCAGGATTGGTCATCACCATCGTCATCATCGTCATCACCATCATCATCACCATCATCACCATCATCATCACCATCATCAGCATAATCAGCATCATCATCAGTATCAACATCATCATCGTCATCATCATCATCATCATTACCATCATCAGCAGCATCATCAACATCATCAGCATCATCATCATCATCACGCACCTCTGAGAACGCCACCCGCGTCTTCTACGGTCACCGTGCTACCGGATGGAACGCGGAAGGAGGAGCCTGGAGGGCTTCCGAGAGGGCAGGTGGCTTCTTGCAGGCCCTCTCGGCTATTCAGAAATCATTTTGGAACCCCCAGGCCCTTCTGGGAAGGCCCCCGCCCTCTGCGGTCGTCGTGCCACCGGAAGGAACGCCGAATTAGGATCGAGAGGGCAGTTATGGCTACGGCGAGCCTCGGCCACGAAGAACTTCCCCGACCTAGATCTGAGGAGCGGCCCGAAAAGGAGCCCTCCCCCGTGCGCCCAACAGTGTTCCTATTTCTAGGTCACCTCACCTCGCGCATCGCGCCCCGTCCTGGGAGCCCCCCCCATCCACGTACCGATGCGCTCCATCATCCTCCGTCACCTCCCTCCCGCTCCGTCCTCCCATCTCCCCCTTCTCCAGAAGAAGGGAGAACCACTCTGGTACCTGCCATGGTGATTCCCACTTCCCGACTTCACCCTCTCGACCACATTCCCGTCGCTCCCATGTCCTCTGGCATGCTTCCCTCAAGCCTCAACCGACTCCCTCCCGCCTCCAACTCGTATCTCTCAGCCATCCTCCATCTCCCCTCCAGACGTCATGCCCTATGCATTCACTTCGCCCAGCAATCTCCCGAGCGCAGAAAGGCTATACGAAGATGAGACCTGCCTCACTCCCTCAGCATACTCCGCCTACAGAAAGTTTGTGTCGTGACGACGTTGGCTTCTGACACCGCGTGGATCGTTCAGCCTCGAACGATCGGCGGCTTATCGATCGCCACTTCTGGGCCACTGGCGTCGCTCAACCTGGAACGGCGGGGTCGCTGCCACACCAGCACGACAAATACCTGCCGTACTCAACAGTCCTCCATCTCTCTCTCTCTCTCTCTCTCCCTCTCTCTCTCTCCTTCTGCAGGCGAGGCAGCCGCAGCCATCCCCTCACTACGCCAGCCAGGCCACCAGGGCGGCGACGACGGCGACGACACCGAAGCCCGAGCGCACGGAGGCGCCTGCCGGCGGGGAGAAGCACGGGAAGAGAGGGGGAGGAACGAGGGGGAGGGGGTAGGAGGAATAAGAGGACGGATAGGGAAGAGAAAGAGGCAGAGAAAGGATGACAACGAGAGAGGGAAAGTAAGGATGATGGATGAGGAGGGCGGGGGCGCATGAGGATGGATGGAGGAGGATGGGGACGAAGGCCGGAGGAAGATGAAGTGGAGCTGGATGACAAGAAAGAAGAGGAGGACGACAAAGAGTAGAGGGAAAGAGAGAGAGAGAGCAGGGGTCAAGGAGCGCCCCCTTTCGGCGGCGCGCAAAAGGGGGTGAATGGAGGGGGAAGGCTTCTTAGAAGGAGGCTGCTTCTTAGAAGGCGCCGGCCTTACATCTATGGATGAGGCCCGCGTCTCGTGAGAAGCAGGGGTGCTTCTAAAAAACCCTCCCCCCTCCCCCCACCCCCCTCTGCGCGTGGCTGACCCTTATTCATCGTGATGGTCGTCGTCTGCACCCCCAAGTGGCCCGAATGGCAACAGGCAGCCAGGGGAGCGGCATGGGAGGCACGTCGGCTCACTGCCAGACTATACCAGGCAGCTGGACGAACAGCGCAGGCCATCCCTGCACCAACCTCACGAGCTTCACGAATGGCTTCGTCGAAGATGGTGGCCGTCGTGGCCGCGGGATGGTTGCTACCGGTGGCCGCCGCATCGTGCGGCTCTGTCGCGCAATGGCCGCCGCGGCCTGCTGCGGCCCTTCACGACGCCGGGCAGTGCGCACTGCTGGCCCCGGGGGTGGGGGCCAGTCGCGCACACAGGTCGCCAAGAGGGTGGCGCTGGCACCGCGCTGCAGCCGAGGGTCCAGGGCGACGGGATGGAACGGCGGTGTGCACCATCACGTCTTGGATCTGGAAAGGGACCTCTCCTGCAGTCGAGGTTGCTTGGGGAGGGCACGCGAGAGAACACAGGGGCCCTTTCGAGGGCCGCCTTGCCATAGGAATGCGGAAGGCATGAGCCGAGGAACACAGGGCAGAAGGGTACCTTTGATTCGGCAGGGTCGGCCTATTAATCAACCTCGACTGTTCACGCATGTCGTTGGTATTCCCAATGATGCTGTGGAGGAGCGACTGGTCATCCGTGGCCGGTGGCGATCATGGCCGCGGGCGGTGCGACGCCCTGTCGCTGGATGAAGGCTTTGTCTTCCACGCAAACTGCAACCAAGGACGCTCACATCTGGCTGCCGAGCAGCTGCGGGCCAGCCGTGTGCTGCGGAGCGAATCGCACTGGGCTGCAGGACGCGACGTGATGGTTCAGGGTGGAGACCAAACTTGCACGAGTTTGGCAGTCACACCTGGTTGTTGAGGAACGACGGGGCAGCTGGGGCGAGCTGCTGGAATGACCGTGCGAGGTGCGACGTCCTGGCACTGGTCGAGGCCCACCCTTGCGGTTGACCATTTACCCCTGTCACTACCAGCCATCTGGCCCTGCCCCACCTCTCCCTGCCCCCTGGCCACCTAGCGCGCCCAGGGCCGCCGCAATACCCCTGTCACTGCCTCTGCCCGCGTTGCTCCCGCTTCCGCACGGCTCAATGCTGTGCCTACTCCTCGGCGCGCCGCGGTTCCTCTGCCGTTCGTGGTGTCCCACTGCGCCCGCCCGCCAGCTCCAGCTGCTGGCAACCGCCCTTCCGCCACCCTTGTCACCGTGGTTCGCCACGGCAGCCCACCGCGCTCTGGCCCTGCGCGCCTGGCTGTTGCTTCCCCCCCCCTGGCTGCTCATCGTCGAACTCGTCGTTGTTTGAGCGTCCCTTTTTCCTCTCGGCCTTCCCCCCCTCTTTGCCCGCCGGCCAAGTCGCTAGTTAGTGACTCTATCTACTAACTTCTCGCTGGAGCGGAGTTCGCCGCCTCGCCGCTGACGGGAAAAATTGCGGTTGACCACACCATAAAAACAACAAACAAACAGCAACCCAACACAGAGCAAAAACGACACTGGCCGGGCCCCAAAGAGCGAACAACGGCAACCCAAAACAGGAAAAAAACGGCAACCCAAGACAGAAAACATTTGACAGAAACTGGACACATGAAACATGGCAATTAAAAGCACCTAGAAAACGAATCGCAAAACGACCCGAAAACGGCGAGACGTCAATCCCATAACGGAGAAACACGGCTCCCCAAACAAAAAAACGTCCATCTTTGCAGCGGAAAAAAAAACGCCCCCAGCGTTTTGTTCAGAACATCGAAGGCCCCACCTGCGTGCACGTCGATGCTGGTGGCAGCTGCATGGCGGCTCCAGAGCTCCACTGGGTGCACAGCTTTTTGGGAGCCACCTCCTCGTCCTTACCCCAAAGGCTCCCAACTTCGCGCTTCGCGCTGCGCGAAGCGCGAAGTGCGAATAACTTCGCGCTCTCGCGCCGCCTCCCAGGGGAGAAGAGGAGGATGAGGAGGAATCGGAGCCGAACCGCGAAGCGCGAATACCTTCGCGCCCTCGAGGGCGCCCTGGCTCCTCGTCCTAACCCCTGCTCCTTTCTCCTCCTCCTCCTCCTGCTCCTGCCCTACTCGCCCCGAGGCCGCTTGGGCTCTTGGCCCCCCCCACTGCCCTCGGGGGCGCCAGCTCCAAACGCCCTGACTTGGCGAAGAGTGGAGTTGAGCTATGCTGACAAAGAAAAAACGAGAGAGAGAGAGAGAGACAACCATACGTACAGAGAGAGAGAGAGAGAAACAGAGATAGCGAGAGAGAGAGGAAGAAAAACTACAAAAAACGAGAGAGAGAGACAACCATACGTAGAGAGAGAGAGAGAGAGAACAACACACATGGAAACGTACTTCCAAGCGCGATGCCCACTCCGTCTCTGCGCCCGTCCCTGCCGCAAAGACCTCGACGTCTGCGACACTCGGGCGGGCCATCTCTCGACGCACCCAGGACTGTTTTCGGCGTGGGCGCTGGTAGCGACGGCGAGCGGCGACAACAGGCGACGACGACGACGAAGACGACGACGGCGGGGGGCCTGTTCCACTCCCCCCCTACCCCTTCCCCGAAGTCGACCATAGCATAGCACCATCTTGCGCTCCTCCTGTTGCTCCCCTCTCTCCTCCGCCCCACGACCCCCCCGTCGTCCATCCCCCTGCTTCCCCCCCCTCCGCGCCCCCCAGGTCGCACAGCTTTCGTGCTGCGCGAGTGTCATCTCGATCCTGCGCCGCGCCGTAGAGAAGCGAGCAACTTCCCTGACGACGGGCGGCGAAGCGCGAAGCGTGACCTCTTCGCTAGAGGCCTCCTAGATGGCGTCCGAGTAGATGGTGTCGGAGGATCGTGCCGCATCGCCAATGCGTCGGCGATGCATCGGCGATGCAGCGGCGACGTCGGCGAGGCATCCGCGACGTCGGCGTGGGGAAACACGGACTCCACATCGAGCCGCATCGCCGATGCATCGGCGATGCGGCGCGATCCTCCGACCCCTTCTGCTCCGACCCCATCTAGGAAGCCTAGATTCGCGTCTCTGCAGGTGACCTGGGACCTGTTGGCCGATGACCACCGCCGGCACGAGGCTGGAGGTCTGAGCAAGAGCGGGGAGAGAAGCCCCGCTTGCGGGCCCGCAGGGACGGCAACAAGGGCAAAGCTCTTCCCGATATAAGGCGGCGGGGCTTCTCAGAAGTCCTCGCGCCTTCTGGGAAGCCGCCTCTGTCTTGGGAAAAGGCTCAGAGAGCTTCTCAGAAAGCGAGCCCGAGCGAAGTGAGCCCCACCTCCCCCCTCGGAAATCGTGGGGGGTAGGGGTAGGGTTCACGTGTGGCCACCTAGCGCAGACGCCCTCAGGAAACGGTTAGCATCGAGTGGCTGTGGACTGCCCCTCCGAGCGTGCGTCTAGGTCGGGTGGCCTCGCTCTTCGTCCCGCGCGGAGGGCGAACCACGTGCCCTCGCCCTCGCGCAGGGCCCAGGAGAGAAGGGCGGCCCTCGCGCCCCGGCCGCGCAACGCGCGGCGTTGCTGCCTTCGCACCCGTGCGGGTGACCTGCGGTCGAGCGGCTCTGGACGGCACTTTCCGATGAGTGCCCCCGGCCGCCGGTGCAAACGAGCTTGGCTGCTATCCTGGGACGCCGGGGCCCCCAGGGCGGCCGAACGCAGAGGGCCCGAAGGCGAGGCATCCGCCTGGTGCTGCTGCTTCCCGTCCTCTTCCTCCCCCCTGCTCCCTCCTGCTCCCTCCTGCCTTGCCCTGCTCCCTCCCCCTCCTCCTCCTGCTCCCTCCTCTCTTCCCTCCTCCTCCTCCTCCTCCTCCTCCTCCTCCTCCTCCTCCTCCTTCTCCTCCTCCCTCCCCTGCTGCTGCGGACGAGCTTGGGGGCATGCAGGGTCGCAGTGCCACATGGCATATAGGTTACAGGATCGCGCGGCAAGGTGGATGTCACTACACCTCAGAGGCATGGCGGTCGAATGCCAGGGGATACTCCTGGAGCTCAGCCTCCACATCGGGAGGATCCTCGAATACAGCCTCCGTGAGGGGGGACGTTAGGGGAGACCAGCTCAAGGGGGGGAAGCATCGAACTGGTCGGGGCGATACTTCGGGACGACTGGGCGCCGAGGCGTCCCCCCCGGTCGGGGGCGACGAGGGGGGCGACCTTGCAGGCGTGCTGAAGCAGATCTGTGCGTGGATAACTGCCACTGCAAAACTTCGAAACGGCGAGAGTAGAACGATGTCAATTTCGCGTAAATGTGTTTTAGCATTATCCCTTTGCCAAAAATGATACCAGAGAAAAAGCCCCAATCACAGTCATTTTAGGGCTATAGGGCTATGGGACTACTGGGCTATAGGGCGATGCAACTATAAGGCTACAGGGCCATAGGTCTATAGGTCTATAGGGCTGTAGGGCTATAGGGCTGTAGGGCCGGCTGGAGGGCTGGAGGGCTATAGGGCTATGGGGCTCTGGGGCTCTGGGGCTATGGGCCTATAGGGCTATGAGTATGTAGAGCTATGGGGCTATAGGACCATAGGGCTATGGGGCTATAGGACTATAGGCATCTATAGAGCAATAGGGCTGTAGGGCTATAGGGCTGTAGGGCTATAATGCTATCAGGCTATAGGGCCAAAGGGCTATGAGTCTATAGGGATATATAGGGCTATTGGGCTACAGGCCTATGGGGCTATAGGGCTATATGGCAATGGGGTATATGTATAGGGCTGCAGGGCTGGCTATGGGGCTAGAGGGGCATAGGGTTATAGGGCTATAGAGCTATAGGCCTCTAGTGCGATGGGGCCATGGGGCTATAGGGCTGTAGGGCTATTGAGCTATGGGGCTATAGAGCTATGGGGCTATAGGGCTGTAAGGCTATAAGGCTATAGGGCTATAGCGCTATAGTGCTATAGTGCTATAGGGCACCCGGGCACCCAGGCGGGCCGCGGAAATCGGTGACACACCTCACCTAACCATGAATTCGGTAGGATCCCTACAGAGGCAAATTCTGACTGGGGAAACATCCGCACGAAATTCACCTCGAAATCTGGAAGGAAATTCTTCAGGACAATCCTGGCTCATCCCATTGTTTTCCGAAAGAAATTCGCTCTGCGATGTTGGCGCCATGACATCCCCCCCCCAACGCTGCCCCTGACCCCCCCTCCATCCCTGCGGCCCTGCGAAGACGATGGGCCGAGGCAGGCTTCCCGAGACCCGGGGCACTGTGCACGGTGCAGTGCAGGCGGCTCACGACGACCGGCGAGGCCTCCTGCACGATACCCATGGCAACCTTGCACGGAGGAGGCGAATTTGGGGAGAAGCAGGAGGGTGAGCAAAGTGCTGTCCTTCTTTGGCGTCTCTCTGTTTCTCTCTGCAGTAGTGTCGAGCTCTCTGGAGTGCTAAATCGTGGCAAGGGGGGGGGGCTCCACAAGGGTCCCAGCGGACCCTTGGAGGACGGTCTACACCGTCAGCTCCAGTCTGCCGAGTCGCGAAAGGGTATATGCCCACCCTGCCCATCGGGAAGGACTGAAGATGAGAGGGGAGGGCGGAAGCGGTGCAGGGGGGAGGGAGCCGGAGGAGAGGGAGGGTGGAGTCAGAGGGGCGCGCCCTCGCATGCATGACGGACGAGCCCGACCCGAAACCCGAAACTCCGACTGAACCCAAACCCGAAAATCCGAGAGAGGCCAAGCCCAACACTGCAGTGCAGGCCAACCCCGCCTCGCTCCTCTTCGTTCGTCGTTCCGCCCCCCTCCTCCCTTCGTCCTCCACCTCTCCTCCCTTCGTCCTCCCCGTCCTCCTCGCCCTCCCCCTCGAGAGCGCGGCCGCCAGGCGGCTTGGACAGAAGCGGGGCTCCTCCTTGAGCGCCAGGTTCTCCACGTAGGCCATGTTCAGCAGCGGGGCGGCGCGAGCGCCCATCTCCGCTCCCGCGGCTGAGCCCCGCTGTCGCCTTCTTATTCCTCTTCCTCCTCCTCCTCCTCCTCCTCCTCCTCCTCCTCCTCCTCCTCCTCCTCCTCCTCCTCTTTCTTTTCCTCCTAACTCCTCCTCCTCCTCCTCCTCCTCCTCCTCTTTCTTTTCCTCCTAACTCCTCCTCCTCCTCCTCCTCCTCCTGGCCATCCTCCTGCCTTCTGTCCTTCACGCAGCCCCTCCACTCCTCCCCTCCCTGCGACGTCCTCGTTACGAACGAGCATCTCCCAGTGTGACTTCGCCTTGGAGAAGACTAGAACTGCACAAATAGAACCGCTCGAAAGTCAGCACACAATTATTGGGTCGACGATGGAGCCCCTTTCGCTGACGACTGGAGCGCGGCAGCGGCAGCGGTGGAGGCGTCGCCAAGAGGCCCGGTGCCAATCCAAGAAGTCTGCGTGGACCGCGGCCAGTTCATAATTATGTTTTCTTCCAAACATCCTGTGGTGTTGGGCCCTCGTTTTGAAGGGACAATGCCCCGCGTTCCTCTCCTCTCCTCTCCTCTCCTCTCCTCTCCTCTCGTCTCCTCTCCTCCTCCTCCTCCTCCTCCTCCTCCTCCTCCTCCTCCTCCTCGTACTCCTCCTCCTCCTCCTCCCCGTGCTGCAGCGGATGAGCTTGGGGGCATGCAGGGTCGCAATGCCACATAGAACATATGTTACAGGATCGCGCGGCAAGGTGGATGTCACTACACCTCAGAGGTATGGCGGTCCAGTGGCATGGGTCACTCCTGGAGCGCATCCTCCCTCCTCCCATCCCTGCCTCTTCGGCACACCTCTCACACGTTTCGTGGCCCATTGGCCCCAGACAGAGCTCCACCGAAGGCCCCAATGCCACAGTCCACATGCGTCCCGTACACCCATTGCGGCACACCCCTCACACATGTCGTGGCCCCATACGGAGCTCCACCGAAGGCCTCAATAACACCGTCCACATGCGTCCGCCACAATTATTGCGGCACACCCCTCAGACGCTTCGCGGCCCCATATGGATCTCCACCGAAGGCCCCGATGCCACCGTCCACGTGCGTCCGCCACACCCATTTCGGCACATACCTCACACGTTTCGTGGCCCCATATGGAGCCCCACCGAACACCCCAGAGCCACCGTCCACATGCGTCCGCTACAACCATTCCGGCACACCCCTCAAACGTTTCGTGGCCCCACATGCGTCCCGTACAACCATTGCGGCACACCGCTCACACGTTTCGTGGCCCCATAGGGAGCTCCACCGAAAGCCCCAAGACCACCGTCCACATGCGTCCGCAACACCCATTACGGCACAACCCTCAGACGCTTCGCGGCCCCAGAGGGAGCTCCACCCAAGGCCCCGATGCCACCGTCCACTGCATCCAGCACACCCATGTCGGTACACCCTTCACACGCTTCGTGGCTCCATATGTATGGAGCTCCACCCAAGGCCCCGATGCCACCGTCCACATGCGGCCGCCACGCCCATTGCGGCACACCCTTCACACCTTTCGTGGCCCCATACGGAGCTCCACCGAAGGCCCCAATGCCACCGTCCACATGCGTCCGCCATACCCCTTTCGGCACACCCCTCACACGTTCCGGGGCCCCAGAGGGATCTGCACCCAGGGCCCCACTGCCACCGCCCTCATACGTCCGCCACACGAATTTGGCATGACACCTCACACGCTGCGTGGCCCCACACGGAGCTCCACCGGAGGCCTCAGTAGCACCGTCCACATGCGTCCGCCACAACTATTGCGGCACACCCCTCAGACGCTTCGCGGCCCCATATGGAGCTCCACCCAAGGCCCCGATGCCACCGTCCACGTGCGTCCGCCACACCCATTTCGGCACATACCTCACACGTTTCGTGGCCCCTTGGGGGTTCCACCGAAGGCCCCAAAGCCACCGTCCACATGCGTCCGCCACACCCTTGCCAGTGCACCCTTCACACGTTTCGTGGCCCCATATGGAGCCCCACCGAACACCCCAGAGCCACCGTCCACATGCGTCCGCTACACCCATTTCGGCACACCCCTCAAACGTTTCGTGGCCCAAGAGGGAGCTCCACCGAAGACCCCAAGGCCACCGTCCACATGCGTCCGCCACACTGAAAATGATCTGAAGCGGTGTCTGCGAGGTGGCCCTCCTACCGCCTACAGCAATCAATGAGTGAAGGAACGACAAAGAACATCGATACAATACGTCACAGGACTCGGCACACCCCCCACAAGATTCTTGCCGTCTTGGGGCTTCTACCGAAGGCCTCAACGTCACCGTCCACATGTGTCCGCCACAGCCATGCCGGTACACCCTTCACACGTTTAGTGGCCCCATATGGAGCCCCACCGATGGCCCCAGTGCCATCGTCCACATGCGTCCGCTACACACATTTCGGCACACTCCTCAAACGTTTCGTGGCCCAAGGGGGAGCTCCACCGAAGGCCCCACGGCCACCGTCCACATGCGTCCGTCCGCCACACTGAATCTGATCTGAAGCGGTGTCTGCGAGGTGGCCCTCCTACCGCCTACAGCAATCAGTGAATTAAAGAACGACAAAGGAAATCGTTATAATACGTCACAAGACTCGGCACACCCCTCACAAGTGTCTTGCCCCCTTGGGGGTTCCACCCAAGGCCCCAGTCTCACCGTCCACATGCGTCCACCACACCCTTGCCGGTACACTTTCGCACGTTTCGTGGCCCCATATGGAGCCCCACCGAACGCCCCAGAGCCACCGTCCGCATGCGTCCGCTACACCCATTTCGGCACACCCCTCAAACGTTTCGTGGCCCAAGAGGGAGCTCCACCGAAGGTCCCAATGCCACCGTCCACATGCGTCCGCCACACTTAATCTGATCTGAAGCGGTGTCTGCGAGGTGGCCCTCCTACCGCCTACAGCACAATCAAGGAATGAAGGAACGACAAAGAAAATCGTTACAATACGTCAGAGGGCTTCGAATCCATTCAAACTGCGCTACTGCGCGTCACACGAAACCAAATAAAGTCGAGTTCGCCCTTGCACCCAGCACGTGCTTGATCCACTCTTTGCGATTGGAAGGCCACGCTGCCCTGTCGTGTGCCACGTCTGCCAATTTGAGGTCGAGGCCTCGGAACTAACTGTCGTATTGGCGCTCCCAATTCCAAGGCGCAAACCTTCCTGGATGTCTTGGTGGCGAAAGACGGCTGTCATGGTAGCCTTCCACTCGGCGTCCCTGTGGCGCAATACCGCGCCCACCACATCGTGGCCTCATATTGGGGTTCCACCGAAGGCCCCAAAGCCACCGTCCACATGCGTCCGCCATACACCCATTGCGGCACACCCCTCAGACGTTCTCGTGGCCCCATAGGGAGCTCCACCCAAAGTCCCACTGCCACCGTCCAAATGCGTCCGCCACATCCATTCTGGCACACCCCTCACACGTTTCGTGGGCCCATATGGGGAGCTGCACTGAAGGCCCTAAGGCAACCGTCCACATGCGTCCGACACACCCATTTTGGCACATCGCTCACACGTTTCGTGGCCCCATATGGAGCTCCAGTGAAAGCCCCAATGCCACCGCCCACATGCGTCCGCCACACCCATGTCGGCACACCCCTCACACGTCCGTGGCCCCATAAGGAGCTCCACCCAAGGCCCCAAGGCAACCGCACACATGCGTCCGACACACCCATTTCGGCACATCGCTCACACGTTTCGTGGCCCCGTGGGGAGGTCCACCCGATGTTCCAATGCCACCGTCCCCATGTGTCCGCCATACCCATTTCGGCACATCCCCCACACGTTCTCGTGGCCCCATAGGGAGCTCCACCGAAGGCCCCAGTGGCACAGTCCCCATGTGTCCGCCACACCCATTTCGGCGCGGGGGCTCCACCCAAGGCCCCAGTGCCACCGTCCACATGCGTCCGCCACACCCATTTCGGCACACCACAGTTCGTGGCCATTATGGCCTTAGTGGCGGTGTCGCCACGTGCGGCCTTCTCCGTCCTCATATGGGCTGGCGTTGTCGCACCCATGGCGACGTGGTCTATGAGCCACGCCAACTCCCATCACTCCTCATTCTTCTCCTTCCGTCTCTCTCCACCTCCCTCTGCTTTCCCTCCTCGTTCTCCTTCAACTCCTTCTTCATATTATGTTCGTGCTCCCAAATTCCTTGGCTCCTATGTTCCTCCACAAGGTGCTCCACCGAAGGCCCCAAATGCAAAGTCCGCATGCAGCTTCACCCTCATTCCGGCGCACCCCTCACACGTCTCGTGGCCCCATAGGGGGCTCCACCCAAGGCCCCAGAGGCAGGGTCCACATGCAGTTCCACTCCTACTTCGGCGCACCCCTCACACGTTGCGTGGCCCCATAGGGTGCTCCACCTAAGGCGGCAGTGGCAGGGTCCGCATGCAGTTTCACCACAATTTCGGCGCACCCCTCACACGTTTCGTGGGCCCATTGGGCTCTTCACCGAAAGCACCAGTGGCCCAGTGGCAGGGTACGCAGGTACGCATGCAGTTCCACCTTTATTCTCTTGCACAGCTGTGCTCTAGAGCTCGGACATCTTTCTTTTCGTGGTTCGTTCGTTCGTGGTTCGTCGTCCTCCCTGGCCCTCTCGGGCCCTCGACCCCCCCCTCCCCCGAGCCTCCCAAGATTACCCGCTGGCCTGCCCCTGGCCACCTCGGGCCCTGCACCCGCTGGCCTGCCCTGCTTCCCTGGGGCCTGGACCTCTCCTCCCCACGGGCCTCCCAGGGCAGCCCCGCTGGGCCGCCGAAGCCTTTATGTTCGTGGTTCGTTCGTTCGTGGTTCGTCGTCCTCCCTGGCCACCTCGGGCCATGGACCCCCCCCTCCCCCGAGCCTCCCAGAATCACCCGCTGGCCTGCCCCTGCTTCCCTGGGCCCTGGACCCCTCCTTCCCACGGGCCTCCCAGGGCAGCCCCCCTGGGCCGCCGAAGCCTTTATTTTCGTGGTTCGTTCGTTCGTGGTTCGTCGTCCTCCCTGGCCACCTCGGGCCCTGGACCCCCCCCTCCCCCGGGCCTCTCAGGATCACCCGCTGGCCTGCCCCTGCTTGCCTCAGCCCTCGACCCCTCCTTCCCACGGGCCTCCCAGGGCAGCCCCCCTGGGCCGCCGAAGCCTTTATTTTCGTGGTTCGTTCGTTCGTGGTTCGTCGTCCTCCCTGGCCACCTCGGGCCCTGGACCCCCCCCTCCCCCGGCCTCCCAGGATCACCCGCTGGCCTGCCCCTGCTTCCCTGGGCCCTGGACCCCTCCTTCCCACGGGCCTCCCAGGGCAGCCCCCCTGGGCCGCCGAAGCCTTTATTTTCGTGGTTCGTTCGTTCGTGGTTCGTCGTCCTCCCTGGCCACCTCGGGCCCTGGACCCCCCCCTCCCCCGGGCCTCTCAGGATCACCCGCTGGCCTGCCCCTGCTTGCCTCAGCCCTCGACCCCTCCTTCCCGGGCCTCCCAGGGCAGCCCCCCTGGGCCGCCGAAGCCTTTATTTTCGTGGTTCGTTCGTTCGTGGTTCGTCGTCCTCCCTGGCCCTCTCGGGCCCTGGACCCGGGGAGGGCTGGCCTGCCCCTGCTTCCCTGGGCCCTGGACCGGCCTCCCAGGGCAGCCCCCCTGGGCCGCCGAAGCCTTTATTTTCGTGGTTCCTTCGTTCGTGGTTCGTCGTCCTCGGCCCTGGACCCCCCCCTCCCCCAGCCTCCCAGGATCACCCGCTGGCCTGCCCCTGCTTCCCTGGGCCCTGGACCCCCCCTTCCCCCGAGCCTCCCAGGGCAGCCCCCCTGGGCCGCCGAAGCCTTTATTCTCTTGCACAGTTGTGTTCTAGAGCTCGGACCTCTTTATTTTCGTCGTCGTTCGTTCGTTCGTCATTCGTCCTCCCCCCCCACCCCCCGGCCACAGAAGGAAATTCCTGGAGGAAGGAGGCGAATGCCTCCTGTCCCTCTCAGCTCCTTGGTGCAAGAGCTAGGGCACGCGTGCCACTTGTTTCTGCGCACACCTCACACGTTTCGTGGCCCCATAGGGTGCTCCACCGAATGCCCCAGCGACAGGGTCCACATGCAGTTTCACCTCTATTTCGGCGTACTCCTCACACGTTGCGTGGCCCCATTGGGTGCTCCTCCACCGAAGACGCAGTGGCAGGGTCCGCATGCAGTTCCACCTCCATTTCGGCGCACACCTCGCACGATTCGTGGCCCCATGGGGTGCTCCTCCACCGAAGACGCAGAAGCAGGGTCCGCATGCAGTTCCACCTCCATTTCGGCGCACACCTCGCACGATTCGTGGCCCCATGGGGTGCTCCACCGAAGGCCCCAGTGGCAGGGTCCGCATGCAGTTCAACCCCCACTTCGGCGCAGCCCTCACACGTTTCATGACCCCGTAGGGTGCTCCACCGAAGGCCCCAGCGGCAGGGTGGCAGGGTCCGCATGCAGTTCCACCTCCAAGTCGGCGCACTCCTCACAAGTTGCGTGTCCCCATTTGGTGCTCCACCGAAGGCCCCAGTGGCAGGGTCCGCATGCAGTTCCACCCTCACTTCGGCGCACCCCTCACACGTTTCGTGGCCCCATGAGGTGCTCCACCGAAGACGATGCTCACGACTGCGGCACTCACAACTGCATATGGTTGCACACAACTGCATGCGGTGCAGTCTGCGTGGTGCAACCTACGTGGTGCAGTCTAGCGCGGACCCCGCGTGGGCGCCCATGGCCGCCCAACAGGCAGCACCTCGGCGGACCCGGCCGACACCAGCTGGGGGCGCCCACGAGGCGCCCACGGCCGCCCGCCAGGCGAACCCCCGGCGGACCCAGCCAGGCGAAACCTAGGCCGACCCAGCCGGCGCGCGGGGCTCGCGCGAGGGGACCCGGCCAACGCACAGGGCGCCCACG
This sequence comes from Prorocentrum cordatum, assembly GCA_963575745.1. Taxonomy (NCBI): domain Eukaryota; class Dinophyceae; order Prorocentrales; family Prorocentraceae; genus Prorocentrum; species Prorocentrum cordatum. Next base: position 178,190 of record CAUYUJ010003202.1, read on the forward strand.
GCAGCCCACAGGGCGGAACCCTGGCGGGCTCCGCGAGCGCCAGGGGCGCCCACCAGGCGCGCACCCGTCGCATACCCCGGCGGGCCCAGGCAGCGCACGTGCGCCCGCGAGGCGCCCACGGCGGCCGCCCACCTGGCGAAACCCCGGCGGATGCAGCCAGCGGAGGGGCGTCCGCGCGGGCTCCGCCCAGGCGGAACCTCGGCGGACCCAGCGAGCGCGCGCGCGCCCACGGTGGCGCCCACCACGCAAAACGTCGGCAGCCCCAGCCAGCGCGCGGGGCGGGTCCGCTCCACGCCGGTCTCGGCCACCAAACTCTGATGCCAATTTCCTGGGGGCTGGGCCACCTGACTCTGCCGACCGAGTAACCTTGGCGGAGAAGCTTGATAATGGTATGCCGCGAGGGGCATAAGACAACACTGGCTGGCCACTGCGGGTGGCAAAGGCAACCGACAAGCACGATGTCCCGAGAGGACGCAATCGCGTGGCAATGCGACTCATACCCCCGCGCACAAGCCCGCCCTGTCTTGAATGAACGTCGGAAACTTCCCGGTGACGCTTGGCACGATCTTGCTGATGTTGTCGAGCTTCTAGGGGCCGTAGAGCAGGCGGTTTGGAGGTGGGCAGGACGGTGCAGGCAAGAGACATGACACATGCTACGAGGAGAAGGAAAAGGAAAGGGCAGCGCGGGGGCAATATAGGGAGTGATCGTGGCTGGACCTGCGGTGACAAACCCCGTCGAGTCTATGCATAGCCCCCGAATCGTACATGGACGATGGGTGAAAGAGAAACAGAGACCGATGCCGGCGACCGGGGGAGAGCGAGAGAACCAGATGTGCACATAATGTACATATGTCAATAGAAAGGAGTGTAGACATACACGCGCCTGCGGTAAAACATGAAGCAGGAGGTATGGTGTGTGGGATGCGGCCATTGCAACTTATGCAGAGCTATAAGCGCATGTTTGTGGAACGAGGAAGCGATACGTACGCTGCTGCCCCGCGGCCCAAAACAACACAGGTAGGCAATCTAGGCATCCGACCTTCCCAAACATGTATTAAAATGTAACGTCAATGGCTGGCAAGGTGCTGCTCTTGTTGCCGCACTGCCGCCTGGCCCCCCTCCGCGGCGCCTCCTTCTGATGCGACAGGCTCTGGTAGGCTGGGACCATGGCGGTGGAGACCAAGTTGGTGAGGGTGGCGCATGCCTTGGGCGGAAGGGAACGCACTTCTGCGTTCGAAGATAAGCATCACATCTTTGTCCCTGCTCTCCCGAACCCGCCGCGTCGCTGCGCTGCTCTCCTCTCGCCCCATCCCCCGCTTCCTGATGACTACAAGCGGCACTCTCTACACGATCACTACCGCCGTCCATTTCATTGTTTGACCAGCCCCTGACAATAAATCTCATCTCTGCAACCCTTGAATGCCAGGCGGGGAAGTTTTACCGATATCCCTATCTCTTCATGGTCCTATCTCCAGACCGTGCCAACGACATGGGTGAACCTGGCACAACTCCAATTGGGGACCTTCTCTGTTCCAGTTCAACTCAAAGCAGCGTTTGCTTGGAATCGTTGCTCGGAATTGACTGGCATTGCTTGGCAGTGCTTGGCCTTGTTTCGCACTGCTTTGCGATATTTGGCATTGCCACGTATTGTGTTTCTTTGCTAGGCTCGGTAGGCATGGCTTCGCACTGCATGGCATTGCGAAAACTGGGGGGCCCAATGATCAAGACAACATAACCGGAGGCCACATAGCAAAACATATGGCTGGAGAACCGAGAAAAGACCAAGGAAACCAAACATCAAGACCAGGGATGCTGAACTGTGCCTGGAGGAAACCAATACCAGAGAACCGAGCAACGCTGGTGGCCGCCTCTGAAGTGGAACTCTGCACCCACTGGTTCTTTCGTAAAACGAACAAGAACACCCCAGGCAAAGCCTAATCCAACCAGCCCTTTAGGGCGTAGGTGGTCTAGGGAGATTTCTCTTCCAACCTCCATTTTTATTCCCCTTCGGGGACGGGTTTCTCGCTGCTCCCTACTAGTAGACACCCCCTTCCCCAGGCCAACCAAGAGCAATGAGAACCCCATGGGTGCCCCCCACCATCCCTAAACAAAAAAATACACAATACACTTTGGGGCAAAGTCTATAGTCATGCCCGTGAGGCCCACGAGTAGTTCTATTGTTTTGTTTTGACATGGGCGGCGGGGGTGTAAGCATGTTGCCTGTTGCGCGCTGGGCTACCATCACCCATAAACCACCATACACAATGCAGGTCGCGGCTAAATCTGGATCATGCGCGGCCACCCCGCGATCACTGTCAAGTGGTGGCGTATGGCCTGCTGCGCGCAGGCCCATCAAACACGATGACGGGCACTGGTTTTCCACGTGGATGGTGGGGGCCGACATGCTTCCCGATATGTGCTGTCACGTGCGCAGGCGCACTTGACGCACTCTACACGTGCCCCGAGCGTGGCGCACCTGGCGCGGCTGGAGTCTGCGGCGCACCTGGCGCACGCGGGGGCACATGGCGCATCTGGCGCGTCAGGCGTGCCTGGCACGCTCGGGCCCCAAGGGGGCCTGGCGCGCGTGGCGCGCCTGGCACGCGTGGCGCACCTCGCCCCAGCGTCGCGCGCATGGGTCCGGTTTTGGTTCCCACTTGTCCATCCAACGACGACCGCTGAGCGTGCTGAGACTCAGGTGTTATCTATGTGTGTCGGGAGGGCGAGCGGGAGTGAACTGGACGGCTTGCTATCTAGGGGGGTGCACTGACGCCGCCCCCATGCCCCCTCCCCTGTACCTGGAGGGGGGGTTCGCGGGGCGCTGGAGCGTCCAAAATGGCCCGAGACGGCTCCCATAGGGCCTCAGAGAGCCCTAGATATCCCGAGATGCCTTAAGATGGATCCCGCGATGCCCCAAGAAACCCCAAAAACGCTCCACCACGGCTCCATGATGCCTCCTAGGCTTCCCAGGAGGCCAACGACCTTCAAAACCCGATGGGCAATCAATGGATGTTGTCTTCTCACCAGCACACTTCAGGTGGCCGTCCGAGGCCCTGAGACAGCTCGAAGAGGGCCCAGCAGCAACACATGGTTCGGGACCTTCGTTTTTTTCCTGGGAAACCTAATTCTTTTAAATCGCATTCAATCGCACGCGTGTAGGAATGAGTCCATGGTGGCCCGTTTCCAGCTATGAAAAAATACTGGGGTAAACAAAAGCACGGTGTTCGTCAGCCTGCACGGCCTCGAGCCCCCTGGCCTCTGAGGTCCTTGCAGGAGCTCGCAGCATGAGCGGCGATCTCGTAGGTCGAGGCCTCGATTTTCCCGCGGGAGCTCGGGGTCTCCGCGGGCAAGCGTGCGAGGCCCCAGAGGGCCGACAAACTCTACTTTTTGGTCGGCGTCCTGATCGCGTCTCGCCCCTTTTCGAAACCTCGCGCCCAGACTGCTCTGGTTCGAGGCTCGAGAGCTTGAGCCACCATGGCCGCGGATCGTTGTTCGCTTCCTGTTATTGTGAGCATAATGTGGTTAGCTTGCTGTGGTTGGCAACTTGTTAATAGGTTAGTGTGGCTGTTGCTGATTGTTGTTATTGTTGTGTGTGTTGTTAGCTTCTGCTCGTTTGTTTATTGTTGTTGGTGTTGCGTTGCGTTCTCACTGTGGTTGCCCCAGTGTTGTTGCTGGTGTTGTTACTAGGTTTATGTTGGCTTCGTGTCACCTTCTTCCTGTCGGCTTCTTGTTGGTTTATTTACCTATTGCTGGCCCATCGTTAGCTTCAGGTTGGTGTTGTTAACTTATTGGCGCTCGGTTCTTGAAGTTGATGACGTTGTTGTTGGTGTTGCTGTTGGTGCGTGTTGTTATGTTGGTTGATGGTGCTGCTCTTGTGATGGTTGCTGGTGTTGTTGGTTGCTGCTGGTTTGCTGATTGATGGTGCGATGGTTGTCGCTGTCGTTGTGGCAGTTGCTGTTTTCGATTGCAATTGCGTTTGCTGGTGCTGCTCTCGTTTTGCACCCGCTGCACCGTGGCCCGAGCGCCCGATTCAAGCTCCCAACGGCTCGACGTCCGCTGGAAAGACGCCATCGCCATGGCCTCCGCGTCATCGCCAGGAACGGCCGCTGGCAAGTCCTGGCTCGCTGGCGCGAGGTCGCGCTCGACCTCCACAGGCTGTGGGGGGCGACTTGGGGCCTGGACCCGACCACGTTGAGCTTGGCGCCCTCGGGCCAAGGCAGCGGTGCTCGAGCTGCTCGGCGGGCGGCTTGTCCTCGAGCTCGCTGCCCTCGACCTCGCCCCCATTGAAATCGCTGCTACTGTTCGGGAGCTGCTTGTCCCGGAGCTCGGCGCCCTCGGGCTGTTCCTCGGCGAGCTGGCTGTCCTCGACGGCCCAGCTGTCCTCGACGGCCGCGCTGTCCAGAGGCCCGCCGTGGACCTGGGCCTGGGCGCCCCCGCCATCGCCCTCGCGGCGGATGGCTCGGCCCCCCCCGCGCCCCCCCGGCTCCTTCTCGATCTCGATTTCGAGCGGGAGCGCCACTCCACGACCGCCGGGTTGGCCGTCTGCGCCTGGCTGGACACTCTGGCTGGCTCGGGGCCCGATAGTCGATTGAGCCTAACTTGTTGCGGATGGTCACTCGTGCTGCGGCTGCTTGTGGGCATCGCTGCTGTTGCTGATGCTGCGGTTGCTTGCTGTTGTCGTCGTGATGTATGTTAATGTTCTTGTTGCTGTTGTTGTTGTTGTTGTTGCTGGTGCTGTTGTTGCTGTTGTTGGTTGCTGTTGTTGGTGTTGATGTTGTTTGTTGGTGCCTGCGCTGCTGCTGCTGTTGGTGATTGCTGTTGTTGTGCTGGTGTATGCTGCTGCTTTCTGTTATCGTGCCTGTTGCTGGTTATGTTGGTGTTGTCGTTGCTGCTGATGTTGTTGCTTGCTGTTCATGTTGCCGTCGCCAGCTCGACGTCGACGTCGCCGACTCGACGTCGCCGGCGCAACGTCGCCAGCCCGCCATCCACGCGACACATTGCTCCACATATACTGCGCCGCGCAGGCAGCACCACGTAGATGACACAACATAGACTGCACAACGCAGAGCCTCGACGACCCTCTGGCCTCGAGGCCTGGGCCCGGCAGCGGCGACGACCGACGATCGCCGACGCTCGATCCTCGATCCTCGGATCGAGGACGCAGGATCCTCAAGTCCAATGTCGAAGATCATCGGATCCGAGGAGGAGGAGGAGGAGGAGGAGGAGGAGGAGGAGGAGGAGGAGGAGGAGGAGGAGGAGGAGGAGGAGGAGGAGGAGGAGGAGGAGGAGGAGGATCGAGGGCCCAAGGCCCTCGATCCGAAGATCTATAGGATCGAGCCTCGCCCGTGGCGGCCTGGGGGCCCGACCGTGGCCGCGGGGGCGATCTCGACGACCGCCGGCGCTCGATCCTCGACCCACAGATCGCAGGCGCAGGATTCTCGAGCCCTCCTCCTCCTCCTCCTCCTCCTCCTCCTCCTCCTCCTCCTCCTCCTCCTCCTCCTCCTCCTCCTCCTCCTCCACGGGAGCCCCGTGCACGCGACCCGGTGTCACCGATGGATGGGCAACGCCTCCTCGGGAGCGGCCAAGGAGGGGGGTGTCCAAGAGGGGGGGGTGCAACTCATGACCGGCGGCACGTGCGCGGCCCAGCGGGGGGGCCAGGGACGCAATGAAGTGAGAAGGGGCGCCAGGAAATCTGGGGAAATGTCATGGCCCCCGCCATGATATCCACCCCCCCCCTAGTCATCACCCCCCTCTTTTCCGCCCCCGAGCACTGAACGTTTTAGAATGTGATTCACATTGCAATAAACATATTGAACAAAAAACCCTGACACGTCGATATTTCTCAAATTTTTGAATGTGAGCCTTTTGTTTTCGAATGTCGATAGAATCAGACAATATTTGTGTATTTCATATTTTTTTCGATCAAATGACATAGGGTCCAAACCGCACGAGAATCCTCGAGTCCAAGACCGAGGATCCTCCGTGCAAGGCTTGCGGACTGAGCCCCGTGGACGGCGGCCCGGGCCCGACGCCGGTCGACGAGGGCGATCGACGATCGCCGAGGCAGGCCTCTTCGATGGCGGCCTGGGCCCGACGCCGGCGACGAGGGCGATCGCCCATCGCCGAGGCTCGGTCCTCGATCCACGGATCGAGGACGCAGGATCCTCGAGTCCAAGATTGATGATTCACGGACCTAGGATCCAAGGTGCTCGAGAATCCTCGGATCCGAGATCGGGGGCCCTCGATGTGCGGCCCGAGGATCGAGCGCCGTTCATGGCGCGCCCGATGTTTTCTACCCGGCGAGAGGGGGCGCAGCTTGAAACGCACGCCTCCCAGGGAATGCCTCTCGAGAAAACGGTGGCTCGTGGTCGCGTGGCTCGGGGCGCTCGCGCGCCGGGCGCTCGCCTCGCCTGGCCTCGTGCGGCCGCCGCTCGCCGCTCAGGCGCGCTTCGAGGTCGACCCCGTCGGCCCCCGGCTCGCCCTTCGCCTCGGCCTCGTTCTTCTGAGCCGCGCGCTCGGCGAGCAACTCGGCGCGCTGCGCGTGGGCCTCGGGGATGGCTGGGAAGTGGATCTTGGCGTGGGACTCGCTGAGCGCCCGCTCCTCCGCGGCGCGCCCCCGGCTCTTTTCCTCGTCGAACGCGAGGCGCTTGTTCATGGTATCCTCGCGGCCAGGCTCGCGCGACGCGTAGGCGACCCGCTCGGCGTGCCGGCGCGCTCGGCTGACGCCAGGGCCTTGTCCGAGCTCGACGCCGCGTTGCCCCTGCGGCACCACTCCATGCGCTGATTGACCTTCTCGGGGGCGCGGTCGAAGACGTCGGCCACGCTGAGAGCGCCCTCGCCGGCTCGCGGAGGAGCTGGAGAGGCGCGGGAATCTCGGGGAGGGCCTTGCCGATGCGCTCGCCATGGCAGTCAAAGCTGGGGCGGGCGACCCTGTCGGGGCCGAGCACGACGTCTTGTTCCTGGCAGGCGAGACCCTTCGAGCGGAAACTCGGCATGGGCCAGAAGAGCTTCTCGGGTGGATCGCCGCGTTCTTCAAAGATGTCGCGCAAGTATTTGCTGCCCTCGACGTGCGTCTCGCGAAGAAGGTCGACTGCCAGCTCGGCGCGCCCCGTCTTCCTCGTTGAAGATGCCCGCGCGCGCGATCACCTTGAGGCCCCCGCCCCTGCAAATCATCGAGGATGGCCAGCTGCGCGCTCGAGGGCCAGAGCGCGTTCTCGGCCTCGAAACAACGCGCTGTCATCCTCGCGGCGTCGGCGCCATGAGCGCTAGCTTTGGCGCTGCCGCGTCGCGTCTCGGCGACGCTGGCCTCGCCGGCGATGGGGCCGAGCTTCTCGAGCACCTTCTCGTTCTGGGCGGCGATCTTCTCCCTCTGCTTGGCGATCTGCTGCGGGGCCTCGAAGGCTTGCTCCTCGATTGGCCTGGGGGCCGCCGTTGCTGGCGGCTTGGTAGAGCTTGGGCCTGCGCGGGGCTGCGTCGAAGTCGGCGGCTGCGGTGGCTCGGTGGAGCCTGGGCCTCGAACGGCCGCGGGGGGGGGTCGCTGCGGGGAGGGGGGGGGGGGGGGGGGAAGGGCCGAACGTTCGTGCTGTGCAGAGTGCAAATGGCGAGACTCTGGTGGCCCTGCCAAACGTTCGTGACTGGGCAAAGCTGAAATTGCGAGAATCCGATGGCCCTGCCGCGCGTCCCTGACTCGAGGGGGAAAGGGGGGGGGGCGAGATGGCGAAAGTCCGATGGCCCTACTACGCGCTCGCGACTTGGGAAAACTGATATATAGAATAGCACGGTCCTGCCACGCGTTCCTGACCCGGGATGGGCCGGGAAAAGGGAAAATCCCGTGGCCGGGCCGCGCGTTCGTAACTTGGGAAAGCTGAAACGGCGAACGTGTGGAAAAAATCATATTAACTTCACAATCCATCGGTCGCCATCAAGGGTTCAGCTGGTTGCCAACCAACATGGCGACTCCTCCGTTGTGGACCATGCAGGACTCGCCACGCGCGCGTCCGCGCGCGCGCCTGATCGGGCGACGCGCGCGCGGCCGTGTCACCCGACATCCCGCTGGCCACCGTTTAAGATTCACACTTGCTGCCAGGCCAACATGGCGAATTTCCCATTGTGGACAATGAATACCCTTCAAGGTTTCATGTGAACTGCCAGGCTAACATCACGACTCTTTAATTGTTGGAAGCGTCAAGAAAAACATAACTTCGCAAACCGATAGGTCACCGCGGCCCCGCCGCGCGCTCCTGGGAAGGGCCGAGAAAGCGCGAGCCCCATAGCGCTGCCGCACGTTCGTGACCTTGGAAAATTGAAACGATAAGAATGCCATAGCCCTGCCGCACGTTCGCGACTTGCGAAGGCTGAAACGGCGAAACCACCAACTGCCATGACCCGCGTTTTTGATGATGCTGCTAGTCACCCAAAAAGAGATAGCCACTTCGATTCGCGGCCATAACCCGAAATAATGAATTTCGACTTTGCCGCCCCTCTCCCCCGGGCAAATCTGCGTCGGCTAGGGGGGGGGGGGGGGTAAAATCTCAAGTCTTCAGAGAGGGTCACCCTTATGATCCGGGGGTTGGGGTTGTCGCGCCTCGCTCTTCCCGTCGGCGTTCGATCCTCTTTGGCCTGAGCAGATCATTCAAAGCCGCGCCATGATGCATCTTGTCTGCCCCCCCTCGCGCGGCCGCATCCGCGGCTCTGGGCGCAGCGCCGCGCCGCGCAGCGCCTTGGAGGATGAAGAGGGAACGCCGCGCACCCAGGGCAACCAGGGCACCACTTTGACCCATAGATTTGCCCGGCCCCCGCGGAAGACCCACGCCCTCATAGCGACCGCGCATGCCCGCCAGCAGTGGACGGTGCGTGAAACAAATGCAGCAGCGTGGCGAGACTTGCTCGGGCCCCAGGGGCGAACGACCCAGCTTGACTGCGGCGCGCATGGAACGACGCCTCCACGAGATCGCAGTGTCGCGCGCCGACCCTCACTCGTCGTAGCCGGTCATGTCTGCGAAGTGCGCCCCTTCAAAGCACACGTCGGTCATGCAGTCTTGATTGGGGTGGCAGTCTTAGACTTCTTCGCACCGAGCTCCTTGGCCACCTCAGTCTTGCCAATCATGCATCAAGGTCGGGCAGGTTCGCGGGCGTCACAAGGGCCCTGGCGTGGAAGAGCATCTCCTCTTGCGAGTCACCCGTGGTGCCGATGCGGCCGCGGATCGCTGGCCTGGTGTCGTCGTCAAGCACGCCGTTGTCATTCCCACGGTGACCGTCTTGGTCGGGCTGCATGCCCATGGTGATCATCGCGTTGATGTAATCGCCCTCGCCTGGCTCGTTCCAGCGGTTGATCTCCAGGTGGGCATTGAGCGGCAAGTCCACGTGCGCGACGTGCACAATCTTGCCATTGCGGCACGACGGCATCACCTGCCCGCTGGTGCCGGTCACAACCTTGATCATCGGGTCCTCTTTATCCCACGCGTCCGGAAACCCCTGGATGATGGAATGTCGTTGGAGGTCGCCCTGAAGGAAGAGAAGCGGAGGATTTTATTTTTGCCGTCCTTGCCCTCCAGGAAGGAGCCACCGATCGCAATGTCCTTCAGGACGAAAAACCCGTTGGACACTGGAATCGGCACGCAGCGGCCCTGCATCCAGACGGCGCTGCTATTCACAGTCCTGTGGCTACTCGCCCTGGGAGTGAAGGGCTTGCTGACTGTCCGTCAAATGTCAGCACGCGCGGTTACCAAAGATCCTGCAGTGTTTCTGGGACCCCTGCGGGGCGGCGCCGGAGTGGGGTTCTCGCATTCGGGGGTGCCCGTGATGCAGATGCCCTTCTCATGAGAGTCGTCGAAACCACACTCATCGCCGCATTGCTTCCCATCGCGGGCACAATTCCACATATCGATGCAACACTCGTTCGGCGGCGGCGTAGGCACGACATCCAGAGGCGGCGCGGTGATGACGGCAGGGGTCGTTGTGGTCGTGGTCGTGGTGGTCGTGGTCCCCGCGAAGAGGAGGAGAGGCGTCAAGAGCACCTGCGGGAAACAACACAGCCACTACGGGCTGCACCCCGCCGCAGGGATCGGCACAACGCCGAAGGTGCCAGCGCCCTGGCCCACGTACTGATGTGTGGTCGCGGCGATCTAGTCTCACCCGGCGCCCACGCACGACGTCATCGTTCCGCCGATGCCCCCGCGAGCAACTCCTCACCCGTCCGCGCCGCAGCCCCTGCCGCCGGCTGGGCCCCCGCAGCACACCTCGCTCCCGACAGCGTCGCCCATCCCGGGATAGGCCCATTGCCCATGAGCGCGCCGCCGCCCGCGCCACTGGGTAGGCCCCGCTGCTTGTTCGGCGCCGCCCGCGCCGCCGGCGTAAGTAGACCCTGCTGCCCATGCGCGCGCCGCCCGCGTGGCACCGGCGAAGGCCCCGCGGAAGCCCGCAACGAACCCCCCGCGCGGGCCCGCAACCATGAAAGATCCGCCACGTGCGCCAACGAAGCTCATCGTTGCCCGGGTCATGCGGCGGGTCTGGTCCAACTCCGGTGCCGAAAAATATGGAGCCAAAGTGGCAATGTGAAGCCAATGTGGATACATACATTGGTATTGCCAATTCGCGAGAACAGACAACCGAAATTTAATTTGACCAGATCGTGCATCAGAACAGATCAGCAAGACAAGACAAACACACATGACACAATGCCTGACCATGTTCAATTACGCCGCAGTCAACTAGCCGACATTATAGGTGATTGAACGTGAGACCCCGAAACAACTAAGCGAGTCATATGTCGCAAGATGGGCAAAAGGGGAACGCGAGGCGTTTGCAACTTCACGGCCCATTTTCTGGACTGGCTGTCGTTCGCTCGTTTGTCAAACTCAGACTACGGATAAGCAATCACTTCCGCCTGATAATTCGCACCACGCTCTGGGAACAGAAGAAGTGGGAAAAACCACGTGAACAGACATATGACTGCCGCCGACGAATGCAAGAAACAAAAACCGGGCTGTACAATACTGGATGTCCTGGTCAGGCCACTCTATCTCCTTGCCCACTGCCATGTTGCAGCACAACCTTGACACAGCACCGAGAAACGCTGCGTGTTCGCAATCCAGGTGGCCTGGCCGTTTTCGAGTAAGGCTCGGACAAGGCCGCATACGTTTTGGGATGCACGGACGGCGACCGGGGGCCAACAACAATCACCCCGCTGCAGGCACAACAAACTCATCCACCTGGGATCTTTCATACACCTGTCCAAGCGCACCTCGGACGAATCATATATAATCATCTTGCCACGCTCCGCTCAAAACTGGTCCTCGCCCTCTTCTCAGACGTTCTCCTCCAACCCCCTCCCCCGACCCAACAAGCGTCACCTTCCTCCTCCTAGAGGTGCCACCTGGGCGGGCTCCTGAACTGGTCCTCGCACCCCACTGGAAGTCTCTGGACCCCTCCTCCTCAGCCTCCCAGCCCCTGGATGTCCATCCCGCCTGCCCTTCGCGCCTCCGCGCCGCGCCCCAGGGAGGAAGGCGACTCTCTCTGGCGCAGACCGCGACCAGGCAGGATACGCCGCATCATACGTGAGCCCGAGCTCCAGGAGAAGAACCCAGATCCTGGAAGGACAGAGGAACGGTTAGGGGGGAAGGGTGCGGAGGATGAGGAGGGGGGGGGTACGTGGAGACCGCCAGCCATGGCCCGTGCCCGCATTCAATAGCATCGCCTCGTGTGTCGACTGCGTGTCGACCAAGCGGGCCGTGTCGATCCGCAGGAGGTGGCTCTTGAACTCCACGCTGCCTTGCACCACGGAGAGGCGCACTGACCAGTTCGCCGCAGAGCAGACTACGAAACTACACAACCACAACGCACAACGGGTCGTTCAGAAAGACGCCCTGAATGAGCCCTGGGACCGCTCTCCGGAAGCCATTACCAAGCTTTTCTCTTGGGACCCTCTCTGCAGCCTCTTCGGGGTATCTTTGGGAAGCTCCGTGCCCACTCGGAGCCGTCTTGTGGCGATCTTGAAACTTAATGGAAGCAATTCGATGGCTATATTTTCCCAGCTTGGGCTGTCTTGTGCCACCTGGGATGTCATCCTGAGCTATCTGGCGCCCTCTTGGACGCCTGAAATCGTCGCGAAGCCCTGGCCCCGATCCCATGGAAGGGGGGAGGGGGGAGGGCAAGCTAGGTGCGCTCGCGTCATATCTGACATCCTACCCCTCCCTCCCATCCCTTACCATGGCGCAGATCCCCTCTCTACTCGCACAGTCGGATGTCGAGCAGAGCAATGATCCCGAAAGGGTACGCGATGCAGTGTAGAGCACGGCATGGCATGGCGTAGAAGAGCACCGCGAGGCGTAGTATCAACCTAGCATTGCATTGCATGCCGTGGCATGGCACGGGAAATGACGCCAGCGCTGCAGCGGGGGCACGAGTCGAAACGAGCGGAAGCGCGGAAATGAGGCCAGCGATGCAGCGGGAGCACGAGTCGAAACGAGCGGAAGCACGGAAATGAGGCCAGCGCTGCAGCGGGGGCACGATTCGGAACGAGCGGGGCCCGAAAATGAGGCCGGCGCCTCAGCGAGAGCAGCATTTTGGAACAAAAAAAATGCAGGCGAAAACCCAACTCCGGGGAAACCTGTGTAAACAACAGTACGCGGGGGGGGGGGGTCGGACACTTTCAAACCGTCATCAGGGGAAGAGGGAGAGTAGTATTCATATGGAGTCATTGTGGAGGAGGAGGGGGAGGAGGGAGGAGGAGGAGGAGGAGGAGGAGGAGGAGGAGGAGGAGGAGGAGGAGGAGGAGGGGAGGGGGAGCGGGAGGGGGAGGGGGAGGAGGAGGAGGAGGAGGAGGAGGAGGAGGAGGAGGAGGAGGAGGAGGAGGAGTAATTGTGGAGGGGTCAAGCTACCCCGCCACAGGACGGCCGTCTCGCTCACTCCCACCAGCCCTCCCACCACGGACGCAGCGCCAGCGAGGTCCGTCGCGCGTGCCAGGGCGCCCCCAGCAGCCCTGTCACATAACAGGGCAAGATGATCGCGGGGCGCCCGCGCACGGTCACATATTTTGCCGCGGCTTGCGCTCTGCATCGGTTTTTGGTAGGGATGGTGTGCTTGCGCGCACCAAGCAATCTGCTGGACCCCCCGGCAGTCCCTGTCAACTGATAATGCTAGTGGTCGCGGGGCTCCCGAACACGAAACCCGAGGTCACAACGTGCATCTAGTGGCCTTCAGCTCTCGGCCCATCCCTCCACCGTGCGTGGGTTGTAGGTCAGAGGCCTCTGGGATGCCTGTGGGGATCTCTTGAGAGGCCTCTCGGAAGCCTCGTGGATTTGGTTTTGGGGTGTCTCGGGGGCCTCTCGGGGGTCTCTCGGGGGCCTCTTTGGGCCTCTTGGGGGGCCTCCCAGAGTCTGTAAGAGGCCTCTTGGGGGCCGCCAGTCTCGGGGCCATCTTGGGGCGAAGGGCGCGAAATGTCGGTTCGTGCTTCCCCGCTGGGGCCTCTCTTGGGCCCCCTTAGGACCATATTAGGCCTTCTTGGGAACCTCTTGGGTTGTCTTCGGGCCATCTTGGGCCGCCTGGGGGTGCTCTTGGAGGCCTTTTTAGGCGATCTTGGGGGCCTCCGAAAAGGCGAGACCTCTAACATGTCTAAATATTTCTAGCATATGGGGGCCCTCTTGGGCCAATGGAGGGCCTCTTGGAGCCCTCTTGGTGCGTCTTGGGGGCCTGCGGGTCATTTTGGGCGTCGTGGAACGATACTTTGGCGACTCGGGGCCATACTGGACCGTGATAAGGGTCCTCTTGGCGTCACATGGGTCCTCTGGTTTGGAAAAGTCATGCGAGGAAGCCCCAGAGCGCGCGGGACCGCCAAGAAGATTTGAGAATTTGGGTTCCCTGCCCCTAGTCAGAGAACATGCCAATATTAAAAACAGAGTGAAGAGAACTCTGGAAGCCTGGGGAACACTTCACTTCGTGCCTCGAGGCACGGTGACGGATGTTGTATCGTTTTCTGACAGGGGTGGTCGGAGGTGCTCGGCATTTGCCATCGGCAGGGGCCGGCAGAGTGCTGGATGGGATGCTTACTAATGTTAGGTCGGGCATGCCCCCCTACAGGGGGATTAAGACGAGCAATCGAAAATACTCAAACAAAAATCGAGACGAAAATACTCAGAAATCGTCCCCAGACTATTTTTAAAACTAGTTTTGAATATTCCTCCTGTAGAGGGACAGGCCCGACTTAATACTAATGAGGAGCAATGGTGCCCCCCTCGCCGAGGGGGGGAAAGGGGGTGTGGAAGAGCAAGCTCGTTAAACCACTTGCGCCCAGAGGGCCCAAATCGCTCAAGAACCCAACGGTTTCAACGTTGTCTTCTTCGGCGTTTCGGCACTGGGCGGAGGGGGGGGGGGGGGCGGGGGGGTGTCTGGCTCTGGACCTCTGCTGAATGCGACTGCTTGCAGCAGTGCGCCCTGCAGGGGGAGACTCCACCTGCTTGAAGCCGGCGCCAGAAGCAGCCACGATCTGCTCCCTGGGGGGGGGTGGCGAGGGCCCGCACCGATCGGCAAAACACATGAATAAGAGGACGATCGCTTGAGCAATTACCTTCTCGCCCGTTTGCCTCCGATGGGCCTCTGGGGCCTCCCAGATGGCTCCAAGATCGCCCACTGAAGGCCCCCAGCCCCCCCCCCCCACCCGAGCGCACCAAGGGGGGCACAAGAGGAAAACATTTGGACTCCGACGGGGCGAGGCGAAGTTTAGGTCGGGCATGTCCCCCTAAAGGCAGACTTTCGACGAATAGTATAGAATAGTCAAACAATGCTCCAGAATGATCAAGGATAATCAAGAAATCGCCCCCAGACTATGTTTTACCAATTGTTTGACATTCCTCCTGTAGAGGGACGTGCCCGACTGACGGCTAAGTGCAGCCAGACTTTATTGGAGAGGACACGCGAGAGAACACAAGACCCCTCCGAAGGCTACATTGCCACAGGGTAAACATGCACGACTCTTTAAAGACAGGACGCAAGGGTACCCTTGTCTTGGCAGGGTCGACCTACTAGTCAAGGTCGACTGTTAAGGAACCCTCCATGTTGGATCGGTGTCCTTCGAGAGAAGCCCCCCCAACAGGGCGCTGGGAAAGCCTCGAGAGGGCCCTAGCGAGCCCCCCAACGCTCACCAATGTAATTACACGCGCGCGTACCCCAAGATCGCAGATCACATCCATGTCTTCCACGCGGGCAAGAACTCGATAGCAACATGTCCTCGAACCTCTCCTAGTTGCTGTAGCAACTCTTCTTGTGACGTTCTTTTACTCGGCGTTTCGGCGTTGGGCGGAAGGGGGGGGGAGGGAGGGGGTCCTGGCTCCAGACCTCTGCTTAACTCGGCTGCTTCCAACAATGCGTTTTATGGGGCAGACTCCACCTGCTCGAAACAGCCGCCAAAAAAAAGCCAAGCCATACTCCATTGGAGGGGAGGGGAGAAGGGGTGCGAGGGCCCGCGCCGATGGGCGAAACAATTGATAAGAAGACGACGACCTTCTTCGTATTATGTTTCCTCGTTTCCGAGCCGCGCCCTGACTTGAAATGACAGCGCGAGGCCACCCGACGGCAGCTAAAAGGCGGCAGGGGCAGGGTGCCTCAGCTGGGACCGACCGTCCCGGCAGTCCTGTAGGCCTACCACGAAATGTTCTTAGACCCCCAAATATTCGAATGACAAAAACAATGTTCTTAGAACAAGAACCCTATGCACTAAAACAAAACAGTCTCAGCCAGAAATGTACGAATAACGTTTCGTGCAGACCAGAGAAGGCTCTTAGAACATTGTTTGGTGGGCCTATAGGCGAGCCAAGACGCTGCGCCACTGCTTGAGGTGCGCCGTGGCGCCGTGGCAGATGTTCCGGCGGCTCCCGTGAGCTCCCAGCGCTGTGCAGGAGGACAGCCGCGCCAGCCCCGTCGGCACTGTACAGACCTTCCACCGAGGGCCTCGGTCTGAGGTCGGCATGTCCCCCTAGAGGCGGATTCTCGACGAAAAATTTACAAATACAAAAAAATGCTCAAACATCATCCAAAAATACAAAAATAATCGTCCCCTGACTACTTGTTTTTTTACCATTTTTGAATTTTCCTCCTGTAGAGGGACATGCCCGACTGAAGCCTGGTCTGGGCACGTCCCGTGCTGGGTCAGCTCGGCAGCGGAGGGGCAAGAGCAAGAAAGACGGAGTAATGGCACTGATGTGCCCAAGGTCAGCGGAGGAGTAACAAGATGGACGGGAAGACACAGGGCAGACACAAATGGCCAGAAGTCCAGCTCGCCTGTCACTCCTTGGATGGCCTGGGCCAAGCTGAGAGTGAGCTTCTCGCCGTTGGCTTTGTCCCAGCCCTCGCAAACAATTAGAGCGACAATATTGGCAACACTGCTTGCTGCTGCTTTCAGCCAGGGAGTCTGCACAGATGCAAAGGCCGCCCAGGAGGTAACCACTTCGCCTCACGCCCCAGAACAATTCGCTGATCCCAGTGGAAGAGTCATTGCACAATCTCCTGGTGAGATCCAGCCGAACCCAGAAATCCAAAGCAGGCAGCAGGGTGCAAGGTACTCTTCGTGCGAGACACATACGCGCAACAACAAAAACACACACACACACAAACACACGCACGCACGCACGCACGCGGGCTAAAAAGGCAAGCCAAGATCACACAAAATAGATAGCAAAAATGCAAGCTGTTGGGAAACCAACACCAAACGCTAAAACAAACACAGACGTACACGGTGCCGCCCGGTGCAACCCTATACTACACTTTGACTGGGCATACCAGCATACTGGATGGGTGGACGGGCTGCAAGAGGTGACACCACTGGTGCAAGGATATGCGCGCGAGTACACAGAATACTGGCCTGGAACTTGTTCATCAGGTAACCCTTCGTTTCCTCGAACGTCCTGTGCAGAGTTACTATTTGATCACTGCTTTCCCTTCGCATGCACATTCGTTACTTCACCCCTCCTTCTGATCGTCCTCCTCATTCTTGAAGACCAACATATCACTAAGTAGAAGGCTCAGGGAGTTGCCCAGAGTACTCAAAGCCCGAGATGTCCTCAACCGTTCGGGTCATTCTGGAGCCACTGCAGCCCTCTGGGTCTCGTGAAGGATGCTCCAGAGGCCAAATGGTCTCCTGGTAATTTCTGGGGACACCCTGGGCTGGGAGCACCTTTCGCGACACCCGACGCATGGTATGCGCCCAACGCGACAAATGACAAAAACCAACGTCTGGCCTCCCTGTGAAAGGAAGACATGCACGACGACGAGTGCAACGGCAAATGCCGCGGCAAGAACGACCGCCAAAACTGCAATTGGCAAAATGCTGTTTCGCGAAACGTGCGCAAGGTAGCTATGAATCCCTTGGAATGCGCGACTGTGAAGTAAAGAAGCACAGCTTTCTGCATAAGAAACCGTTGACGTCGACAAGCCATCTCAGAACACAACCAATCGACAATAACACGATGCAGCGCAATTGATACACTCAGATGAACTGCTCAAAGTATCAACAAATTGTGATCGTCTAGGACCTCCAGAAATCAAATATATCGGCGTGCTGGGATGGTAACTCACTTCACAAACTTCCTGCCAATAACACACCATCCCCGACGGCGACACTGGCCATGGAACATACATCGAGTGCGAACGAGGACGGCACGTACCAAAACCACCATCGCCATCGCCGTCGACGTTATTGAGGGCATCTTCGCCAATACCCGTATGTACCACCGGCAACGACAAACCTTGACCGAAGGCCACAGCCAATCCGCGACTTCCCACCCGCGACATCGGTCTGGGCATTCGCGCGCGTCCGACTGACACGACTCGGCAGTCGAACAAGCCGTGCCACCTCCGAACCCAAGTCCTGATCTCACCCATGGTCTCGTTGAGCGTGCGAGACAGCAGTCCCAAGAACTGGTGGTCGTCATAATCTGGCCCCGGCGCTCTTCACGCCGCCAGATGAAAAAACAAGCTGGAGAAAAAGGCCAAACAAACGCTGTTGCACTTACCATCAAGAATTGAACAATCAACTACATGCAACATTCACATAAACTTTCGAACATCCGCGGCGCTGGACCCCACTGGAGGCGCCTCCGGCGAGATCCGGCCTAGCGCCGGTCCAAGAAATCCGAACGGACCCCGGGAACTGTGTGTTAACATCTGTTGTAGGGGAACGAATAATGGCATAAACATGAAAACTCCGAGGTCCGCGCGGATTTCTCGCGCCAGGGGCGGCGCTGGAGGCGCCGCCAGGGGGGTCCAGCGCAGATCCGAGAAATCCGCGCGGTCCTCCGAGTTTTTCTGTTCATGTCATTCTTCGTTCCCCTATATGTTAACATCTGTCTCTTGGGCGCCGACCATCATAAAACCCTCGCACTCACCCAAATGTGGCAGCACCGATTGCAGTGCAAGCGCAATCTGTCTTGATGTGCAGGGCAGGCCGTCGCATACTGCTGCCGATTTGTTTGCGGGCACCTTGGACTGTTCACCCACCAACTGGCCGCTGGGCAAACCCTCTGGAACCCCTTAATCTAAGACAGCACATGGAGACGCAGGAGAACACCAAGCCTTACCAAACAAACATCTGGACAAACTGAAACCTGAGAGCTGGTGCCAAGATCGTAAACGGGGCGGTCCTGATCCCTGAAGTAATAAAGGCGGCGACACTGGTTCATGCATCTATTCCAAATGACGCGCTGAAGCCGTCCGCGTCAATTGCACATCCACGCGCACATCTCGGAGACCAGGAGCTACACACTACAAAGATAGCCAAACAACTGTCCTGCGATGCCTCTTCAACAGCGACGATGATGACAACGAACCAATGGAAATCCTCCCCAATAGGGGTCCCAATAGACATCGGAGGATCGCACCGTACCGCCGATGCATAGGCGATGTCGGCGCGGAGAGATACAAGCTTCGAGTCAAATCGCATCGCCGATGCTAGAAGGCAGAAACTCCACGCCCATAATCATCACACCGACAAACGAAATCGTTTCGTGAACGCACCCACGGAACAAAAATCGAATAAGGCAAACCTCTTTAGCAAATGCCCAAAATCGTTAAATACACATCAATTGTTGGGTCCGGGAGGTTTTTCCTCCGTTGCACGAAACCCCATAATCGAATCGACAAGTCGAATGGGAAGTCGACATCAATCGGATCGGCCGAAATAGGCCGCCAAGTCGGGAAAAGTCGGATCGGCGGAAATCGGCCGGCGAATGTGCGTCCAACAAGACATCGGAACCCAAATCGGCATCCAAAGCCGAATCGAATCGGAATCAGAATCGATTGAAATCCGCCGAACCTGTCGGCGTGCGCGGGGTGTCTGTCCAGTCCGGTCGACGGGGAGCCTTCTTTCGTCCCCTCCCGTCGGGGGAGAGCGAAAGAGCACCTTTCCTCGTTCGGGGAACGGGTTCGCAGCTTGAGGGAATTCCTTCCACGTCCTCATTACGTCAAAAGAGAGCCCCTTCCCGCATTATGTCAAAACGGGGGGGGGGTCAGATTCGGGGAGGGGAGTCAGGTGCGCATCCGTCCCTGGGGGTCCTCCTCCCCCTCCCCTCCCCTCTCCCACGCCGGTCCTCCTCCGGTCCTCCTCCCCAGGGGGGGGTCCCAGGGGGGAGTCCTTGTCCTCCTCCTTTTCCTTCTCCTCCTACTCCTCCTCCTCCCTCTCCTCATCTCCGCCTCCTCCTTTTCCTCCTCCTCCATCCTCCTCCTTCTCCTCCTCCCCCTCCTCCCCCTCCTGGTCGTCGTGGATGTCTTTCAGGGTCGGCGGCACCGGCCGTCAGGCCTTCACAATCGAATCGACTCAAATCGGAGGCATCGAAACGAGCCCTGGCCTTGAGATGCATCGGCCATGTCGGCGGGATCCTTCGACCCCGTCTGTCGGGGGCAACGAACGGGGTGGTAGCAAGGGGTAGGGTAGAGAATCAGCTCGCGTAACTGATTTTCCCAGCGCCTCCCCGCGCCGGGAGGCGCCCGTGCATCGAGGAGTGGGCCCGGCGGCGGGGCCGAAACCAGCTGCATGCAGCAGATTTCGTACCCCCCCCTTTCCCTGTTCTAGGGGAACAAAAATTACATAAACATAAAAACTCGGAGATCCGCGCGGATTTCTCGGATCGGCGCTGGACCCCCCTCCCTGGCGCGCGGAGCGCGCCAGGGGCGGCGCCGGAGGCGCCGCCGGGGGGCCCCAGCGCCGATCCGAGAAATCTGCGCGGACCTCCGGGTTGTTATGTTTATATACGTCACTTCTTGCTCCCCCCTGCTCCCCCCCCCGCCCCCCCTCCCTTCGGCCCGAGTCCGCCGATCCGCTCCGACGCCCCCCGTGCTGCCGGGAGGCCTCCGGCGCCCGAGGCCGCCCGCGCTCGCCCGGCGGCTCTCGGCGGGCGGGCCCCCTCCGTCTCCCTGCACGCAGGCATGTCGGGCACGTCCCCCTGGTTTAGGGGGCAACTGCTGGGAGGTTTTCGTCGGAAGGATTGAAGAGGATTAAGCCCCATTTGGGAGCTGTTACGCCGGAGTGGGCCTCAGATTAAGCGATATTAAGCCGGATTAAGCGGGATTAAGCCGGACTTCGGACCAGTGCAAAATCAGAATTTGACCTCCCAGGAGTTGCATCCCAACCTAGAGGAGGAATATCCAAAAATAGCCAAACAACAGTCTGGGAGCGTCTTTTTATTATTCGTTGCTGTGTCCGATTATCTTTTGAATCTGTTTTTGACTTTTTCGCCCAAAACCCGCCTGTAGGGGACTTGCCAAACCCAACCCTACGGGTAGGTCGGGCATGTTCTCCTGCAGCCGGATCTTGAAGCCAATGGTACTCAGAAATGGTCAGAAGACCACGGCACATCGTCATCATACTATGTGTGTACTGTTCTTGAGTGTTTGTCCTGTAGAGGGACATGCCCGACTTGGCCCTGCAGTCACCCCGTACCGTCAGGGTGCGCGATAAGGATGCAGGAGCCTGAGTTGGCCATGCCGACACTCTGCGAGCGGGGCGCGGCCAGCGGAAGTGGCCAAGGATGGGCCGAGGGGGAAGGATGCAAGGGTACCCTTGGGAAGGTTGCCCATCCTCACTATGCGGATTGACTGTACTCCGCCGGCCAAACTGAAGGGCATTCGAGGTGCCCTCCCCCAGGATGCACAAGAGCATCCAGCAGACACGAAGAACGATAGGGTGCCCTCCCCGAATCGACCTCGACCTTTTACCCCGGTCTGGCCGTAGAGGCGCTCCGGGGGGTAGTTCTGCGTCAAAGCCTAGACTCACGAGGCCCCTGCGGGCAGGCGTGTCCATGCAGGGCGGGGCGTCTCCCTAGGCACCCCCTCGGCCATTTGGGTGACCCAAAAGGGGGTCCAGCTGAACAGGGGTGGTGCAATAGATTTCGAGCAATTGTATTGCAAATTTACTGCGCCAGAGAATTGTATTGCATTGTATTGCAAGTAATGTATTGCACGCGGAAATCCAGCAATACATTTGCGCCCCGGAATGTATTGCACGCCCCAAATTTATTGCAACCCCACAAATCGATTGCACCAAATCTATTGCACCACCCCCTTGTCGCTGTACCCCCTTCGTGGTCAACCCGAAAGAGTGGGGGCGGTCCCGCGCAGGGGGCCAGGACCCCCTGGGAACCAGCTGTTCGGGGGGCTGGGAGCTGGGGCAGAAAAGGAGGGGTCAGCCTGCGAAATCTCCGAGGAACAACGCTCGCGAGTCCGGACAAGTACGAGGCGGGGGAGACGCCCTTAAGTGAGGAGTTGACCTGTCATCCAGGCGGAGGCTGACGGCTACCCCTCCCCTGAAGGGTGAGGACAGAGGGGGGCGAGCAGGGGGCGGAGGGGAAGGATGGACGAGGATTGGGCGCAGGAAGGAAGGGGGAAGAAGAAGACAGGCGCCAAGTGGAAATGGATTGAGCACATGACACCACGCAAACAATCGGAACCATTGGGGTTGATCGGAAGAAACCTGTGTCTCTGGCGCTGTCACTGTTTGTCGGATGTGGTGCACGGGTGCACCGTGATCACCCAGGCCGATTGACAGTAATCTGAAACATCGACGCTGCCTGGTGCAAATCGTATGCAACCTAACTAACGAGCTGTTAGGACAACTTGTCGTGTGGATCAACAGATGAACCGACACAAATGTCAACCTCTGGCTAACAAAGAGAAGCTCTCACCCTGGTGGTGGTTCTTGAAGAGCTCCACCTTGTGCTTGATGGCCTCCCATGGCCAGACCGTGTGTATTCCCCTCCCCATTCATCAATCCATTGACGCCGCCGCTGCACTACCATCAAAGACCAAATTGACTCCCTCTTCTGATGTGCATCTTCAAGATCTTCTCGAAACATTTCGCTTGGTCGTTAGCGCATGCTACCCTTGTCTCTTTAGCGAGGTTGAATCATTTCCTGAACGCCACATGCACGTTGCTCAACATCAAACGACACTGCGAACATGCTTGCCCGCACCTAATCGATCGAGGGCTGGGGGAGCGAGACCGGGAACGGAATCGCCCAATCGGGCGGTTTCGGCTCTGTACGTGTCGTGCGTGCGGGCGAGGCGACACTGCACGAGTTCCTGCACTAGCGGGACCCAGGTCACGCCGCCATGAGTCAGGTCCCTTCCCTCCTTTTCCCTCTCCTCCTTTCCTCCTCCTCCTCCTCATGTTCCTCCTCATGCTCCCTCACTTCCTCTTTCCTCCTACTCGTCGTCGTCGTCGTCGTCGTCGTCCTCCTCCTCCTCCTCCTCCTCCTCCTCCTCCTCCTCCCTGCTCCTCGCCCTCCACCTCCTCCTCCTCCTCCTCCTCCTCCTCTTCCTCCTCCTCTTCTTACTCCTCCTCCCTCTCTGTCATTCCCTGTTAGGTATATCCTCCCGCGCTGAGGCGGAAAGCCTTTGGGCAGCGGGCATTGGACAAAAGACAAGGCGGAAGCTGCCGCGCCCAAACTCGCAGTCTGGCGATGTTTAACTTTTTGACTTGCTTTTCATGCAGGCGCAATCTCGGGCGGCTGTGGTGTTCCTCCTCCTCCTTTTTCTCGTCCGCCTCCTCCTCCTCCTCCTCGTCCTCGTCGTCGTCGTCCTCCTCCTCCTTCCCCTTCCTGGCCCCTCCCCGTGGAGCACAGAGACAGCGAAACAGGATGGGGGAAGGTGTAACGGAAGAGGATGCACAGGCACGATCTGCTACACATTGTCAGAAGGCGAAGGGAGGATGCGAGGAGAAGGGGGATGCGAGGAGGAGGAGGAGGATGCGAGGAGGAGGAGGAGGAGGGGAAGGAGGATACGAGGAGGAGGGGAGGAGAGGTGGAGGAGGGGGAGGAAGACGAGGAGGAAGCGGAGAAGGGGCATAATGGTGTTAGGAAGAGGATGCGAGGAGTCGGAGCGATGATGCGAAGAACAGGAGGAGGAAAAAGAGGAGGGACCACCCAGGCGGGCGCAGGCGTGGCCGGGAACCCCCATAGCAAGCAAGAGGGCGACGGAGAGACGGATCAAGAAATCAGGGATCGATTTTCGAATATCGAGGAGATTCGTGGCCGTATTTCGGGGTTCTTGGATGTGAGGGCTGTCCGGGCCGCAGCCAACACTCTAACTCTAGGGCGCAACAGCGGAAGACGACGGGGGAAACGTTAACACAAAACTGTCCCGGGTAATGGATATCGGCATAGATACACGCGGCTGCCATCGCGTGGAAAAAAACGCGCTCAACAAACACAAAATTACGTACCCAGTTACGTCGCAAGACTTCGCATGAGGCGGCGGCGGCTGCTTCGATTCGTTAGTTAGGTGGGGCGGATGAATTGGCCCTGGGATCCAAAAACACCGCTTTAGCTTCCAGCGCAGCGACACATTTATGTAGACACGCCCACATCACACAAGGAACTGCGACATGGATTCGCGGTCGCACTTCCCTTCGCAAGAAAACAATGCCGCAACGCATGCCTGTCGAGATAGAACCCCCTCTGTCATGCCACGTTCCGATGGCCCTGTCCCTGCGCGCTTCGCCCTTACCTGAAAACCTAGTCGCTGCGCTTGCCCGAGCTAGGGGAATACCGCACTGAAGGTTGCAAGCTCATATCCTTGCTCTTTCCCGTGGAAGCCAGCAGCGAGCATGCGCGCCTGCTTTTTTTCCAGAATTAACAAAGGCAGCTCGAACAAACTTCCTGCATTCCACGCCACTACGCCCAAACGCGGGCCCCGAGAGATCGTGGCAGGGGCTTCCCGCGCCGCCGAAGACAACGTTCGCGATGGCTCCGCAGAGTTGCGACAACTTGTCAACCTGCGACTCCCGCGTCCATGACGTTGCCCCAGTCAATGAGGCCGGGCCGCCTCTTCCTGGCGACCCCGCGCGCGCTGGCGTCGGCCTCGGAGGAGACGCAGCCTATGATCTTGGTCCGCAACCTCGACGCCGCGACGATCGCGCCGCCGATCCCGCCAAATAGCCCGGCGACCAGGGCCGCTGGCAGCTTGCCCCCGTCAGGCAGTGGGAGCATGGGGTTGCGCGACCCCCAGGCTCGCCAGAGTGGCGCCTCGCCCAATAGCAAACGGACTGCCATTAGGTGCTGTCGTCTGCCCTCCTGGCCAGAAGCGCACGCGGCGGCCGGCCTAGCCAGCGCCCCCGAGCTGGGGCTCGGCGAGGCGCGGCATTCCCGCCGTCCTCGGAGGCATCGGATCAAGTGGCGCGTGCATCTACCTCCGCGCGAAGGTCGGTGAAGGCGAGGGGCAACGGGCCAATGTCGCCGAGAATATCCTCGGTCATCTCGGAGCTAGCCCAGACCAAATGCGAGCCGTTCGCGAATTTCCAGACCGCAGTCAGCACGCAGAAGAGCACTCGCCTGAACACCAATGCCTGACCGCCCTGCCCAGCAGCGCCAGCACGGTCTTCATGCCCAATCGCTGGACACCAGGGGCGCCCCAAAGAGCATGGTCTCCAAGCGCTTGGGCAGGGGCGCTGAGACACGCCCGCCAATGCCGCCCACCAGCGCGCCCTTCCCCATCGACCTGAGACTCGCCGTGGCGGGCCGCGTGGTCAGCCCGAGCGACGCAATTCCGCTTGTAGGAGGCCCTCTGCTGCGTCTGATAGGCCGAGCCAATTCCAACCTCGCCCTTAGCCGTGTCGACGATCCGAAGCGCATCGAAGTCGCGGGTGAAGAACTGGCACCAGTCGCGGCACTTGCCGACCTGAGCAAGCGGCGAAGGCCTGTCTCGCCTCCACTCGCCCCCCCCCAGCAGACCAGCACCAGCGGGGGGCCGCGGGCCAAGCCGCCTGTGCAGGTGCTGGAATAAAGCAACAGCAAGCAACCACCCCATCGGTATCACGGCAGAGCAGACATGGACGGTCTGGAAGCCGGGCCGCCCTGCCAGGCGGCCAGGAACTCGCTCCAGGGTAGCGAAACTCTTCCCAGGGCGCAAGGCCTTCCGTGCGAAACAAGCGCCAAACTGGTCATCTCCAGGCCGGAGGAACACGAATTGGCCCTCCAGTGCGACAGTGACCCAAGAAGTCGAGGCCGTGAACATGGAGAGATTCTGGGTCATGATCTCCGGGTAGCTGTTAGCCAGAACCGCGTTCATGATCAAGCGGCACCGCCCGGCCCCCCCCCCAGGCGCGGGCGCGCCCCGCTTCTCGGCAACAGAGGCGCCACTCAGCACGGGCACTCAGCCTGCCTTGGACATGTGCTCTCTCCATGGGATCCGCGACCCCCCAACGAGTAGATGTGCGCATCTATCCTGGCCCACTCGGCAGGCGTTTCCACGATGGGGCCTCGCCTTCGGCACCACCTCTGGCAACCCACTGGGCCTGGGGCAGATAGGCCTCGGATGGGGTCGCCGAGCAAGGCGAGCGCTTCTGAGCTGACGTTCGCGCGAAGGTCGAGCCGTCCAGCAACCTCAGCGGCAGGGAACCCAGGGCGCCACTCGCCCAGTCGGAAAGCTAGGGCCTGGCGCCGCTGTCGATGTCAGAAGCGCTGGTCGAGATCTCGCTGAGCAGTCGTATGCGAAGCCATGCCGAAGCCGCCCCTGGGGAAGCACTCGACCTGCCCGCGCGTGGTCTCGATCGAGGCGACCTGGGCAACAGACTTTTGCGCGTGGTGCCCCCACACCTCCATCCCGCACGACCCGCGCACTGGTAGTTGGTAAAGATGAACTGGATGAAGACCCGCAGCTCTTCCGAGGCCAACGCCGTGTCCGCAGTACAGACCAGGGCAAGTTCGAGCCAACTGGAGCTCGCAACCGCAGTAACCATGTGCTTCCAGGGCCGAGCGTTAGCAAGGGATGGAGCAGCAAGTGGCAGTACATCGCGAAATCTCCGCCAGTGCTGCTGCAGTGGATGCGCGCAACGGAAAAAAGAAACACTGCAGAACTTACCCCGCCTGCAAGGATGGGAACACGTCGCCTCGATAGGCCAAGCAGCGAAGGTGGGCGGGGTCATGTCGCCCTCGAGTTGTCCTGCAAGCCTTTTTCCTCCAGGACTTGAAATCTGACGTGCCTGTTAGGGTCCAGGGCCAGCTCGCTCCGCCGCTGGTCTTCAACGAATCCCACCAGCCCTCTGGGCGTCGGTGGTCTCGGGCGGCTCATCTTCCAACGCCGTTCTTCCCCTTCAAGGAGGGGTTTACCCATCCCCCCGCCCCCCCTCCTGGACTTGGGCGGGGCCGGTCGCGAGCGGTCGGGGCACCCAAAACGGCCTCGGCGAGGAAGCAAAAAACACAGGTTTTTACAAAAGTTGTGACCCCATTTTGGCCTCTTGGGGAGACGAAGGCAAAATGAACACCCTTTCGCGACGATCGATCCCTTCCAAGATGGCCCCACGGGGCGCCCAGGAGGCCCCGAAAGGCTCCAAAATGGCCCCTGGATGGCCCCAAGAGGCCCCCATGAGGCCCCCCAGGAGGACCTCAAGCGGCCCCCCCGAGGCACCCAGGACGCCCGAGAGGCCCCCAGGACCGCCAAGAGACCCCCAAAACGTCCCAAGAGGCCACCCAGAAACGCCCACGGGATACCCCAAGAGGCTCCGAGAGGCATCCAAGAAATCATTGGCCCTTTTGTTTGCCCTCCTCTTCCTCCTCCTCCCCCTCCTCCTCCTCCTCCTCCTCCTCCTGCTCGTCCTTCCTCCTCCTACTTGTTCGTTTCCTCCTCCTCCTCCTTTCCCTCCTCCTCCTCCTCCTCTTCATCCTCCGTCCCCCCACTCCCTCATCCATCAAACCAACCTCTTCCTTCCCATCCTCCCTCATTCGCACGGTTCGGCCGTCCCCCTCTTTGCTACCGCACTTCCTTGATCACCTCAACTCGCCTGGGCATCGTTTCTGGATGGGCTGGTAAGGATACGCGAAGCGCCCGGAATCCCACCAGCCCTCTCGGCGTAGGTGATCTAACGATGTTTTCCTTTCCTCTTCCAAACACCCTCCCCCCTTCGGGAAAGGTCTCACCCCTCCCCCTACACCCCTACCGTGGGCCTGGACGGGGCGCCCCGCGAGGTGGCAGAAGGTTTTTTGGTTCGCTTAAAATGATCCAAGAGGGCATCCGATGCACCAACATGGTTTCCAATATGGCTCAAGATAGGACAACATGGCTCAATATAGCTAACAACGCGCCTCCAAAAAAACCCAAGAGGACCACATGACGGTTCCAAATGCTCTCGGAGACCCCATCAGAACCCTCCAAAAAACAACATCCGTTTTAAGAACTTGGGGCCAATCGGTGGTTTGTGCATTCTCGCCGTTTCGTTTCCGACGCGCTTCTGGGGCATCAGGTTGCCCCCAACATTGCCCAAAAAGGCCCCAAGAGGGGCCCAAGAGGCCCCGCGACGGTCCCAAGAGCGCCCAAAGAGCGCCCCAAAATCGCCCCGAGAGACGGTTTTGAGAGCCCCCCAAAGGGGATCAACGTAAAAGACCCCCCATATTTTGATCGATGGCCTCCAAGATGGATCCAAGAAGCTCTCCAGGACTCCCATGAGGGCCCCAAGTGAGCGCCAAGAGGGTCCAACAAGCGCCCCAAGGGGCGCCAAGACGCGCCAAAAAAGCCCCAAGAGGACCCAACGACCCCTCAAAGAACCCGAACAGAGCCCAAAGATGCCCCCAAATCCGCCGACCCTGTCGGCGTCTGGACCCCCTTGTCGGCGCGCGCTCAGTCGACGCATCCGTTGTCCTCTGTCCCTGCGTATCCGTCGCCCCCTTTCCCTGCAACCTCCCCTTCAAGCCTGCCAGCGAGAAAAAACCATAGCAACGTCGTTTTAAGTCGAAAAAAAACCCTTCCTTTTGATCCCTTCCCCACCGAGGGGGGGGTCCCGGGGTGGCCCCGGGGGGAGGGGTCAGATATGAATCCGCCCCCGGGCGCCCCAGACGCCCAAGAAACTCCAAGACGCGCCAAGAGGGCCCCAAGCAAGGCCCAAGAAGAGAACCACGAACCGACATTTCGAACTTCCCGCCCCAAGAAGCCCCCGGCAGGCCCCAAGAGCCCGTCAAGGGGCCCGAGGAAGCCCCCAATAGACCCCCAAGAGGCCCAACAGAGGCCCCAACAAACCCGAAAACATCCAAGAGGCTTTTCAACCACAACCCCCTCGCGGTGGCGGGAAGGAACGCAGGCCACAAGGCTCCCTGTCTGCCTCTGCTACGACTCCCTCGGCCCAGGCCCACATGGGGAACATATCCTTCGCCTTTTCCTGCCCCCTTCCACCTGAATCCTCCTCCTCCTCCTCCTCCTCCTCCTCCACGCATTCGTCGTCGTCGTCGTTGTCGTCGTCGTCAGGGTCGGCGGCACCGGCCGCAAGGCCTTACAGTCGGCCTTGATTAGAGAGGGCACGCGAGAGGACACAAGACCCTTCCGAGGGCCACATCGCCATAGGAGTGTGAGAAGACACGCGTCGCGAGGCACAAGGCACAAGGGCACCCTTGAGCTGGCAGGGTCGGCCTACAAATCCGGGCCGACTGTAGCAATATCCCCCCTAGCGGACCCCAGGACCCCCCCTAAACAGCTATTCCCGTTGGCTCTCATGGGCATGGCTTCTGAATGGGCTGGCGGGGATACGCGAAGCGCGAAGACTACCGTAACATCGGTGCCCAGTTTCGTCGCCGAGCAGCTGCCCAAGGGGCGGCAGCCTGTGCTGCCAGGGGCTTGCTCGTCCCGTCGGAGTCCTTCAATATTACCTTCCCGATGCCTTCCTGATGCGGCTGCGGCTGCTTCATCATCATCTGGGACAGGCGCAGCCGATGCTTGCCCTTGGTCCTACCATCCTTCTTGGGGTACTTGAGCTTCAAGTCCTTGTAGGTATTGGAAGGCATCTCGGCACTTTGATCCTCGGCTCTTTGGCAGCTCGCGCCAGCCGCCTCCGCAATGCGAGCCGCCTCGCGAAAATCATGGCCTCGCGGCGCCCCTCCAATCTCTTGTCGACGGGGGTGGCCTGCGGGAGCTGCTGCCGAACTCGATGGAGGCAGCTCCGGGCCGAGCCCCAAGTCCGAGGACTTGATCTTGCCGGCGAGCTCCGCCAGCTTGAGCTTTCCGTACTCAGTCATCCTGAGCAGCTCCTCCTCCTCGATGCCAATGGCTGCCATGTCAAAATCGGGGGGGTGAGTTCCAGTCATCGGGCGCTCCTCCAGCGCCTACCCTTGCAAACCAGTTGGCAAGTCTTGAACCTCTGAATCAGCATGTCCATGGCCTCCAGGCCCCAGCCCCCCCCCAACAGGTAGTCGAGCACCTCGGACAAGGTGCGCATCTCAATGGACATCCCACCCCCTCATTGAGGACACGGGGTGCTTGGCGAAGAAGACGTTCAGCAAGTACTTCCTCGTGATAACGGGCAGTTCCTCCTCGGGCTCGCGAAGCCCCCTTGACCTCAATAGCTGCTTCAGGCGTGAAAGGCGGGCACTCCACAACTTGCCATGTGAATCGCGAGCAATCCGTCGAAAGAATGCCCTCGAGGCGGCCGATGACTTGCCCGCAGTGAGGCCAAGGGTCAGGTCCAGGCTCTCAGTGATGCCGAAGCCGTCCAAAGACTCACCCTGCGAGATCGCGCCCAGCAGCGCCCGCAAGAGTCCGGCAGCTGCGACACCACACCGGTCCTCATTGGCAGGGCCCTCAGCGGCGGCGGCCCCAGCACCGTCGCGTGACACGGCAGCGGCCACAGGACAGGGCCTGGCGTCCCCAACTTCTGAGCCTTCGCGGCCCTCTCTGCCAAGATCTCGCCCAGACCCTTCCGCTTCTGGGGCTGACCAACGCGGTCACCTCCACCAGCGGCAGGTCCAGCTTCGGCCTGGGAGGCCAAATGGCGGAATTGCCCCCTCGTCTTCTCGTCGGGCTTTCGTCCACCCTCAGTCGCGGCAGCGGCAGCAGCTTCCAAGGGGGTAGCCCCCTCCGCAGCCCCCCTGGCCCTGGGCTTAGCGGCGCGCGCGGGGCACGCAGGTCGAAGGGGAGCACGTTCGCCAGCGAGCCCGCCCGCGCCAGACCCGCTGAGCGGCAGCCGCGGACCCGAAGACAGACACCAGCATCCCGAACACATCAGCCTCCTCCCTGGGCGCGGGGACGCTGTCGATGCCTAAATCGCCTGAATGTTTGACAGGCTCAGAACCAAGTCCCCCAGGCCACTTCGCCGCAGGGTTGAGCAGGCGAAAAGCCAGGAACGTGTCGCCAATGTCCTCGACGATCGAGACATGGTCGACGTGAGCGATTTCAATATCCGCGCCAGCCGCTGCAACGCAAAGGGAATAGTCCCCGTCTTGGCAAAAGTGGACCAAAAGCTTCTGCCGCACAGAAACCGGCGATCCAACATTTTCCTTATATTGCTGTAGGTGCTGATCCGCGCAAAAGAACTCAGCGCGCGCGAACTGGCCAGCAGCGGATGGCGGGTACAATACGAGGACTCTGTATAATGCATGACCCTGGTCTCCACCATCGTTGTCGTAGCAGCGAACCTCGGATCAATCGCCCCCCCCGTACCGCACGCGCCTCCGCAGGCGCCTCTGCCCCCTTGGAGGCCTCCTGAATGCCAAACTCCAGTGTCAGAGGAACGCCTGCTCGCGCACGCACGAGCGCCCTGAACGCTCGACCGCAACATCTAGAGCAAGAAAGCTGCGAGACAATATCGGCGATTTCGCGTGACCACCGAGATGTCACAATGACCCGTTGTGTCATAATACGGATTGTATACGCATTTGGCTCGAGTGTGACTGTTATGGTCTGGACGTCTGGTGCTCTATTGGGGAAAAAATGCAAGCTGTAACTAACCAGGCCAAGTCTCTCGAACCCCCAATAGTTGGACACGAATCACCTTTTCGCGATTACAATTCCGACTTCGGCTACGACTAAGACTACGACTACGATTACGACTACAACCACGACTACGGTTACGAATATAATCGCGAATACAATCGCGATTACAATCACGGTTACGATCACGATTACAACAACGACTACAGTCACGACCCCAACCACCACCACCACGACAAGTAGCTAGCTACCACGACTACGAGAGAAGGCCCTTGCTCCCCTCGAGGGCGGGACGCGCATCCACATCCAGGGCCTCGCGGTCTGGACTCCTCGGTCGAGGCCCCACGGCCGCGGGACAAAGGGCTGCTCTGCGCGGATGCAACGCTCAGAGCGGACCCCTGGGATCGTGACTCGGAATTCGGACCGCGAGGGCATGGACATGGACATCTTCGTCGTTCGTTGTCTTTCCTTCTCGTCGTCCTCCTCCTCCTCCGCTCTGCTGTCAGCCTCGACCATCTTGGAGGAGGCGATGGCGATCTTCGAGCGCGAGCTGTCGAGCTTCTCCTCTCGGCCATCGCGGAGCAAAGAACAGAGAGCAAACAACACGTGCAACGGAAATGAGGGGCAAGAGGAGGGATGGGTCGGGTCGGCTAAAAGGTGTGGATAGCAAAGGGGGGTGGCTAATCAACTGAATGCAGCTGGTTGTCGAGGCGCCGCCAGGCTCCAAAAGCGACTATGTATGAAGGATGGGCACCGCAGGCGGAGCTAAGACCAACTGCATGCAGTAGCTTTCGTGCTCGCCCGTTTCCCCATCCCCCAATGTCGGCCGACGCGAACGGAGCAGGGAGGAGGGAGGAATGATCAAATACATACAACTGGGTAGCGCTTCGTCACAGCGGGGATGCCTGGACCAGCTGTGCCCCCAAGTAGAGGCGGAGGAGGACAAGAGAGGAGGGAGACAAGATCAGGAGGACGGAGGGAGGAGGACGCAAGCAGGATGATGGAATGAGGTGGAGTCGGCATGCTGCTTTCCTGTGATACGAGGTGGCGGCCACGACGGCGAATACCCACCCACCCCTCAAACGCGGATAGAACGGCTGCCCTGGGATCGGAAACCGAAAGGCCACCAACTAACGAGAGAAGCCCGCCGCTGTCACACACTCCTGAGAGCAGCGAACTTCCCGTGCAGTGCAGAATGGGCTGGCCCCCGATCGGGCCTCCGGACTGGGCCGCAGACGGGTGGCAGCCCCTCTCTGGTCCCTCACGCCACCCTCGGCCACCGCCCTCCAGCTCTTGAGACCACGAGCCCTGGATGGGGGGCTTCTCCGTGACCCACCCCCGTGCCCACGCCCCCGACGAGGCACAGATCCGCGCGGGCGGGGACCCACTATCCCCCCCGACGATCACCAGGTGGCAACTGCAACGGCCAGTGGCGCCGCCGCGAGGCCTGCCCATCGAAGGCCCCTTGCACTGTTAACGCGCTTGCCTAGTTCCATCGTGGTCCTGCCCCGCCTTGCTGGTCCCATGTCGCCCCGAAACCCTCCAAACCGTGCGGGCGAGCAGCCTCGATCCAGACCGCGGTCATCTGATCAGGTCGCTGCTTCGCGAAACCAGCGAGGGTGATGGTGATGTTGTCCAAGTCCTGCGCAACGGTTATCTCGCGACCACACTGCCGGGATCAGCAACACTCGCCCTGTTCTCTGGACTCCCTCTTCCTCCATCGGCGATCTGCCCCTTATCGAAGGATTGCAACAAAAAAACAGGATTGCAAAAAAAACCCAGGATTGCAAAAAAAACCAGGGTTTTTTGCAATCCTGGGTTTTTTGTTGTTGCAATCCTTGGGTTTTTTTTGCAATCCTTCGAAACGTCCCACCAGCCCTCTGGGCGGAACTCTCGTCGGGTGTTTCCTCTTCCACCACCCTCCTTCCCCTCCGAAGAGGGGTTTACCCGTTCCCCTGCCCTCCCCCCCCCTTGGTTCTGGAGAGCTGGAGACGGCCCAAGGTGGTTCCAAAAGGGCCCCACAAACCTGAAGATGACCTCCAAGATGGCTGAAGGTAGTCCAGGATCGCTCAATTGTGTTTTCTCAGTCTGCCTAAAAATGGTTCAAGACTGGCCAGACAGGCCTCGGAGCTTATCGAAGCCGGCATCAATCCCAAACCTCTGGCAAAGAAAGACTTGGTTGCCTTCTCTTGGGCGCCCGAGTTATCCGGGGTAACTCGGGTCCGGGGTAACTC
This sequence comes from Prorocentrum cordatum, assembly GCA_963575745.1. Classification (NCBI taxonomy): domain Eukaryota; class Dinophyceae; order Prorocentrales; family Prorocentraceae; genus Prorocentrum; species Prorocentrum cordatum. The sequence continues at coordinate 211,585 of CAUYUJ010003202.1, forward strand.
GGGTTTGGATTCCCGAAAAACGAACCCGAGTTATCCCTGACCCGAGTTACCCCTGATGATCCTGGGGCTCTGGACGCCCGAGTTATCCGGGGCAACTCGGGTCCGGGGTAAGTCGGGCTCGGCTTCCCGAAAAACGAACCCGAGCTATCCCCGACCCGAGCTACCCCTGATGCTTCGGGGCTCCGATCCTCGACGTCTCGCGTCTGCTGGGCTCCCGAGGCAGCTGGCCCCAAAAGAGCCCCAAAGACGTGCTCCTCCCTCCCTCCCGCCGCTTCTCCTGCTCCTCTCCTCCGCGTGCCCTCTTCAGGAGGAGGAGGAGGAGGAGGAGGAGGAGGAGGAGGAGGAGGAGGAGGAGGAGGAGGAGGGAGGAGGAGGAGGAGGAGGAGGAGGAGGGAGGAGGAGGAGGAGGAGGAGGAGGAGGAGGAGGAGGAGGAGGCCGAGTGCGCACGCCGGCGCGCTCCGACTGCGCCCCCAAGGGGGTTCCACAGAAGGCGATTTTGGGGGGGGCTCAAAACCACCCCTGCGCGTAAAGCCACAGTCATTGAGACACTAGCTCGTTGTTCCGCGAATTTGATGGGCGTGCTCTCCACCACCACCACCATGAGTTGGAGGGGGGGGGGTCCTCCTCCTCCTCCTCCTCCTCCTCCTCCTCGCCCTCATCCTCCTCCTTCCCCCCACCAACTTATGGTGGTGGTGGTGGAAAACAGGCTCATCATAATTATTTCAGCATCTCGAAAAATCAAGGCGTTTGGCTCAGCATGGCTTCGGGATGGCCTCAGGAGAAAACCCAGGATGGCCTCCGAGACGGCCACCACTATGCCTCCACGAGGCCCAGAGACTTCCGCATGACGAACCCGAGTGGCCACGGAACCTCCCACGAATGAGTACCCACACGAGGCCCAAACCTTCTCGAAACTTAAATTCACCATGCGCTATAGGAAAGATAGCTTATCAAACCAATGCGATCGCCTGTCGCACGTTCCAACCCTTTCAGGACACAGTCTGCGCACCGGAAGCGAGCCGGCACGCTCGGATCGAACTTCCAGGCAGCAGCGCTTGCAGCAGAATAATCGCCGAACGCGAGACGGCACGCTTGGAATGAGTTTCCTTGCGAGATCCTTGGCAATGCGGAAAGGTCAAACGTGTGAGCCGGCACGGTCGGAATGAATTTCATGCTGGGAGCGCTGGTAATTCGATGCGCAGCCCCTGTGTCCCGGCACGCTGTGCGTGCGCGTCGTGGCAAGATGCTGGAACCGCAGTGGAAACAAGCTGGTACGTTCATGAAGCTCGCGGGAAGGGCACTGGAATAACCGGGGAAGGTAGAGGTACGGGCCCTGTAGCAAGAGGCTCATGAACAATGACAGCGTTAACACTGCATTGCGTGTGTGCTGGAAGCGAGCCCGCACGCTCGGATTGAGCTTCCTGGCATCCTGGCAGAACCGCTGGCGCTAGGACGACCGCCGAAGGAAATCCAGCACACTTCGAGTGAACTCGCTTGCGAAATCGTTGCACGCAGCGCTGGCGCACGGAAGCGCGCCGTGCGCGAGCTGTCACGTTCGAACAACGCCACACCCTCCGTGCACCCCTCCCCCTCTTCCAAAGTTCCCACATTTGCCTCCTTCCTCCTCGTCGTACAACTCCTCCGTGCTGTCGTCATCCTACTGCTCCGTCTGCGCGACCCTCTCTAATTTCTCATCCTCCTTTGCCTCCTCTCCTCCTCGGTCTCGGTCGTGCGCGCCCAATGGGCCGCGTTGTGCCGATACCCCGGGCAAATGGCAGGCGTGGCATGGTCCCACCTAGGGCTTCGGCAAAGGGGCAAGTGCCCCGCGCGCGCGCCCGCTCTACAGGGGCCGGGTCTCGCACCTGCGGAACCATTTTCGGGGCCCTTGCAGAGCCGCGCCTGCCACCACGCCAATTGGCGGCGCGCAAATGCGCGGCGCCACTGCGCACGTATCATCCTTGTCCTCATCCTCCTCCCCCGCCTCCTATCCTCCGCTTCCTCCTCTCCGTCTCTCGTCTCCTCCTGCTCCTCCACCGCCGCATCCGTGTGCCTCCGCGGGAAAACGGGCAAGGGCGGGGGGGAAGAGGAACAAAGAGGAACAAAAACGGAGGGAGCGGAGGAGGGCCGGAAGGACAGAGACATCGGGGTGCAGGGGCAGGGGTGGAAGTGAGCCCGCGAGCCTCCAACCGCTCCCTAACCGACCGCCCAACCCCCACCCTGGCCAACCCTGGTGGAACTCCCCCTGTTGGCGCTCAGCACGCCTGTCGGAGATGACGGGGGCGGGGCAAGGAGGGGGAAGAGGGGGAGGGGGAGAGGGGGAGGGGACTCAAGGAAGATAAGTATTCCGTGGCCGCTGCGTGGAGGCTTGGGCCCCTGATGCAGCTGGCTGGCAAGCTGGAGCCCAGCGTGGCTCAGATAAAGCAGAGCGCCAACAATCGGACCCCAATGTATTCATTGCGCTCTTGTGTGGAACCTGTGCGGCAAGCTCTGACCCAACAGCTGGGGCGTCGTCGATAGAACCGCGCAACACGAGATGGCAAACCCGCCACGCCCAGGCCCCCATAGCCCCACAGACGCACAGATCGTGGGGAGATACGACAAGGATGACGAGGGAGAAGAAACTTCCAGAGGAAGAGGAAGATAAACAAGAGAGGACGGCGATGCAATAGGAAGGAGGGGGCCTAGGGACACAACAATAAATAGACACAACTCCCAGGATTCCCGAATTTGTCCCATAAGTTCTGGGTGTTCGTCTTCCCCCCCCACTTCCTATATCTTCCCATCTAATTTTCCTCTGCGTCGACGATTCATTGTGTCTCTGTGTTTCAATCCCTCCTGAAGGAAGCCGCCAGGGGAGGACGAAGAGGAGGAAGATGGCAGTGCCCAGGGATTCGGGGAGAATGCGGACAGACATTCGGCACGGTCGCTGTCAGTGGAACAACTTCGTGTACACTTCGCGACGGCGAGAATTTCCCCTGCAACGATAACCCTGGCCAACCCCGCCGGCCAACCCTCAATAGCCCGTCCGATCCTCCTGCCCATCCTGGCAAACTCTGGTTAGGGCAATTCGTTCTTCAAGATGGAATAAGACAATGTATGTTTGCATTCTTGCCCTTTCACTTACGATGGGCCCCTGAGGCCTCCAGATGACGCAAGGAAACCCCAGGAGGAACCCGAGAGGGCCCCAAGACAGTCCAAGAGGCATCCAGGACGCTGCCAAAAGCGCCCCAAGATGGCCCCAATTAGTGTTTGTTCTGCCTCCGAGAGGGGGGGGGGGGGGGCGAGGGGGCGAATTCAGACCCCCTCGCCCCGCTCACCCCCTGGCTTCTCGCTTTACCTCGCCAAACCCTCGCTGCTCCCCCTGCTCCTCCTTCGTTGAGTGTGATCGAGGCTGCTCCTCTCTCCCAGCAGGAGACGGAGCAGGGAGAAGTGGGAAGGGCGGCATGAGGGAGCCAGGTGCAGGTGAGGGAGGAGGTACAAGAAGAAAAATGAGAACGGGAGGAGGGAGAAGGGGGAAGGGACAGGAAGAGGGAGGAGGAGTGAGGAGGAGGGATCAGGAAGTGGGAGGACGAGGCTCTACCCGTGCAAGAGGCTGGCGCGCGCCTGCTTGCTGATGTCGAGCAGCTGCAGCGTGTCTTCCTTCCCCCAATCAATACACTGCCTCCTCCTCATCCTGCTCCTGCCCCTCATTCTTCTCCTCACCTTATCCATGGAAAAACGGAACATCCAATTAAGCAGCAACTAGTGACCCGGCGTCCACTCCGCATGAAAACCCCGAACCAACCCAAAACCGAGCACGGGGTACAACTGGCCCGCAGCCCGAACTGGCCGAACCGAACCTGTCCTCGACGCGAGGCAGAGAGAACCGAACAGGTACAGCCAAGGCCTCCGCTCTGCCCTCGAACTGGAATCTCGAAACCGGACCGGCAACATCTCGAGATCGGATGTTTCAACCCGATAGGACAAGAACGGGAAGCACCGATGTTGTCAATGTGGCTCGTGGGGAGAAAAAATGAAAAGGATGGAGGCGACGGCAAGGCGGCGGTTGTCGAGGATGGCGGCGTGGATGACGGATCGGTGACATTCGAAAGCGGATCTGTTAAACAGCAATCGTCTGAATCGAATCAGATTGGAACCGAAAACAATGGATCGGACCAGAGACAGAACGTGCGCGCGCAAATCTAAACCAGCATCGAAATCGATGCCTCCGCCTGCTCCTCCTCCTCCTCCTCCTCCTCCTCCTCCTTCCGACCCCCCCATGCGCCCGCGACCAGTTGTTACTGTGGACCGTTGGGTGTGAGTGTGGCCCGTTGGGTGTTAGTGTGGCCCGTCGAGCGGCCGGATGGGAGTTACTGTGGCCCGCGCAGGACGCTCAATGAAAAGTAAGATGTAAAGGTATGTCATGTTAGATCTGGAGAAATTCGCAACCCTTACGGGAATGTACTCCCGCGCAGGCAAAAGTGGCCACAGTAACTTTCACCTGGAACCAACGTGGTGGTGGTAGTAGTACTAGTAGTAGTAGTAGTAGTAGTAGTAGTAGTAGTAGTAGTAGTAGTAGTAGTAGTAGTAGTAGTAGTAGTAGTAGTAGTAGTAGTAGTAGTAGTAGTAGTAGTAGTAGTAGTAGTAGTAGTAGTAGTAGTAGTAGTAGTAGTAGTAGTAGTAGTAGTAGTAGTAGTAGTAGTAGTAGTAGTAGTAGTAGTAGTAGTAGTAGTAGTAGTAGTAGTAGTAGTAGTAGTAGTAGTAGTAGTAGTAGTAGTAGTAGTAGTAGTAGTAGTAGTAGTAGTAGTAGTAGTAGTAGTAGTAGTAGTAGTAGTAGTAGTAGTAGCTCTAGGAACTACTGGGCTAGGGAGTACTAGTCCTAGGGATTATTACCCCTAGGGAGCATTAGTCCTAGGGATTCTAGTCCAAGGGGCAACGGAGCACTAGTCCTTGAGCTCATTTGTCCTAAGGAGCACTTGTCCTAGGGAGTACATGTCCTAGGGAATTCTAGCCCTAGGGATTACCGATGCTAGGGATTACTAGACCTGGGGAGTGCTCGTCCTACGGATTTCTACTCATCGGGATTACTAGTCCTAAAGATTACTAGGCCCAGGGGTTACTACAAGTTCCTGGGTTGTCTAGGACAAACAACAAGCAAAGCAGCAGCGATCAAACAACAACAACAACAACAACAACAACAACAACAACAACAACAACAACAATCACTTTACCCGAACGCTCAGTGTTCTCACCAGTGCCAGGGTTTTCATGCGACGCCAGCCAATACCCCCACTTTGTGGGGGGGCAGTGCAAGCTCTACCAAATATCCACACGACTCTTCGCCACCACCCACACCCAGCTTCCCGCCCTATGACGTTCGGACACTTCACTTCGTGGCATGCGGACGACCGTGGCTACTATTCAGGGCCCCGCGGCCGACGACGACGGCGTGCGCGCGCGAAGAAAAAACGAATGTGTCCCGCATGGTATTATTTGACAGGGATGATGGCCCTGGCAGGTGCGCAACCGTTGTCGCAGAAGTTCGAAAAAGTTGCTCGCAAAAGCCCGTTTGACAGAAATGTTTAAAAAGTGTTGGGTTTCCTACGAATCCGCAAGAGCGCGCGGGATGAGATTTTGACATTTTTTTGTTGAAAAACCATTGGTTTTTTGATGTTTTTATGTTAAAATCGCTCCGAACACTAAGCTTTTGGAAGGATTTCGTCTTGCGCGCGCGAATGTCCACTTTACCTTATTTTTTGCAAGGGATTCTTGAAATTTGATTATATTAGAACAAGAAATGTCATTTTATAGTGTTTTTTGCAAGGGAAAGCGGATTACAACAAAACAACCGGATCTTGATCACATCGAATTACCTGAGGCTTCCTCACGAAAGTGATGAAAATGTAGCTGCGGCCTAGGCGGCGCAGGGGGGCCGTGCACCAGGGGCCCCAACAATAATTATTCTTTAGAATTAATAATGTTCAACAACAACAACAACAACAACAACACCAACAACCACAACAATACCAACCAACACTAACAAACAAACGAACCAACAACAACAGCTCAACACCAGCACGACAACATATATGCGCATACATATACGCATACATAATTGCATGGGTCTGGTAGTAGTAGTAGTACCAGTAGTAATATTACTAGTAGTAGTAGTAGTAGTAGTAGTAGTAGTAGTAGTAGTAGTAGTAGTAGTAGTAGTAGTAGCAGTAGCAGTAGTAGTAGTAGTAGTAGTAGTAGTAGTAGTAGTAGTAGTACTAGTAGTACTAGTAGTAGTAGCAGTAGTAGTAGTAGTACTAGTCGTAGTAGAAACTAGTTGTCGTAATCGTAGTCGTGGTAATAGTAGTAGCAGTGATGGTAACAGTACTAGTCGTAGTCGTGGTAGTAGTAGTAGCAGTAGTGATAGTAGTGGCAGTCATAATACTAGTAGTCGTCGGAGCCGTCGTAGTAGTAGTAGTAGTAGTAGTAGTAGTAGAAGCCGTAGTAATAGAAGCAATAATACTAATAGTAGTCGTCGGAGTAGTGGTAGAAATAAGAATAGAAATGATAATAACAGTAGTAGTAGCAGTATTAACAGTAGTAGTAGTAGCAGTAGTAGTAAAAGAAATGATTTGGCTTTGTCTTGGGGGTCTGCGCTATTGGGGGGGTAGTTGAGGGGCTGGCTCACGAGCAATCTTGTATTTCGCTTCCACGGCCTGCCGCACGCAGCGTTTGCCGCAATTGATTGGCATCTCGGCCCAGCTACCACTCATTATTATCAGAGGACATTCGCAAATCGCAAACCGCCAATAACCGATGAATGGACGACTGAGGTAGCGGGCTTACGTTCAAAGCAAGCGCACTCACATAACGGCTTGCCAGGGAACTTCGGGACTGCGCACGCGCGGCAATAGGCGTGCGAATTTCCATGCGTTGTTCGTGCGCCAACTCGTACACCGACCCCCCCATCGCTTTTCACATTGATGTTGCTTCCCATGCGTTGCCCATGCTCCCGGGCGCATCGGGGCATCTGGGGCGCGATCGGAATCGCGCTGGCGCGTCGTCGGGGCGACTTGAGGCGACCCCTGGAGCCGCCTGAGGTCATATCGGCCGTTTTTGGAGACGTCTTGGGCGCATCGGACATCTGCGCGGCCCGAGCCCCCTAGCGACACGAGCAGCTATACTTGCACAAGACCACATGCTGCGACGCAAGCGAAACTCCGACATGTAAGGACTAGATGCAGGCATGCCATCAAATCCAGAACACACGCATGCCCCCGCTGCAAGATGCCAACATGCAATGCAAATGCATACTGCGTGAAAGCGAACGCTACGCACATGCACATCCCCCCCCCTCCCCCAAGTCAGACCGGATATCCTGGGAGAACGATTCCTCGGCCACGCGCGAACGCAGCGCACGTTCACAAACTGCGCAGGTTGCAAGACCTGGCGGTGCCTGTCAGCGCCGCCCAGCTGGCCAACAAAGGAACGGGCTGGTGCAACGCTTGCGCGCGTCATTTTTCCAGGAACGCCACTCGCAACCGAGCGGGCTTGTGGGGGCGCGCAACAATACCCTGCAATGAGCTTGCCTGACGCCTTATGTGCCCTGGTTGACCACGAGCAGTATAGCAGAGTTGGGTTTGGAAGCCATACTACGAGGACGATACAAGGCATGGCTTGGCTGGAATGCACTAGGCCTGGGCCTGACCCCAACAAGAGCGCTCGCGCATGGCCAGCATGGAGCAGGCCTCAATCGCGAGCCACGCAGCGACCGAAGGTCTTCACCGTCCACGTCGTGGTTGCTCAGCAAAAAGCGCTGTCGCCATTCGCGCCGCCGCGCACATTTGCTCACCTCGCGGGGTAGCGCGCGCAACACGTGACTCCATTTATCTCGGCGTCGGCCGAGCGAAGTGCTGCGAATTGCTATGCGCAGCCCTCCGTCCTCGCGCGGAGCGCGAGCGATTTTTTCTAACTGCAACAACGAAGCTGCTTGCACGCCGAGCGCCTTTTTCTCCTGTATCCAACAGCCAGCCAGGGGCTCCTTGAATGGGCGGCAGCCGAACGTTTGTGGCGACGTGCAATCCGCTGCCCTGTCTCGCGAGGAGCGCGAAGCTTGTTCTCGGCGTCAGCCGATTTTTTCGGCGAGCATCACTTGCCAGCGACCCCCCCTTCCCTTCGCGCGGCCGAGCGATTCCTGCCAATTGGAACTAGTCTTATCTCGCGCGGAGCGCGAGATGCTCCTACAAGGGTGCCATTTGGCTCGGTGCCAGACCATGTATTTTGTGAACTCCAACAACCAAGGGGGCCATGGCGCAAGTCTGGAAAGCGCTGGGCCAACCTAGGCGCAAGGGTCTGCGAGGACCCGGGGCCGGCAAATCGCACGGTTTCCCGCAGGTCGCACCGGGCCCGCGAACCCGACAAGCCACGTGGGCCCCACAGGCCCCACAGGTCGCACAAGCCTCACGGGACCTATACGTCGCACAAGCCCCACGGTTCCCACATGTCGCACAAGACCCACGGGCCCCCACTTCTCCCACAAGCCCCGCAGACCGCGGCGCGCGTGGGTCGGGGGCCCAGGCGCGCGCGGCCAGGCACCCGTGGCGCGCGAGGCTCGGGGCCTGCGACGCTCTGAACCGACCGAAGCTCAAGGGGCTCGCGGAGCTCGGGATCGACGAGGCTGCACGGTCTGCGAGGGCACGCCCTCGCTAGGCGCCACCAGTAATGCACGCGGGCGGGCGCGCCATGGCGCCCGCGGCGTGTGCGGGCGGGCGCGGCCCGAGCACCCGCGGCCCGCGCGCGCGGGCGCAGCCAGGTACTTGCGGCCTGCGGGCGCGCGCAGCCAGGCGCGCGCGCGCGCAGTGCACGGGCGGGCGCGACCAGGCACCCGCGGACCGCGTGGGCGGGCGCAGGCAGGCACCCGCGGCAGAAGCGCCAGGGCGCGCCCGGGCGCGCATAGGCGGTGCTGCGGGTGGCCGCAGCCACCCGTACGGTTCCCACGCGGACCCCCGCGCCCCCCCCCGGTGGCTCGACGCAGCCGCCCGCCCCGCAGGGCGGGTGGTGGGGAGAAACAGCTGTCAGGGCTCCCCCGGACACTCGGAAGTTTTTTTCTAAAGTGCGTCCTAGCGCTCGAGCACGGCAAGCGTAGACGCGAAAATGACTTGTGCGTTTTCTCGAAAGTGTGCCCGCGTTCGAAATCGCATTCTGCCTTTGCGGGCATGAGTGTCTCGGCGAGCGAGGTGGACTTTTGTTTTCCGGGCATGAGTGTCTCGGCGAGCGAGGTGGACTTTGTTTTTCTTCGACGTCGCAGTTTCGGAGGAAAAATGAAACGTACGTCGCAGTTTCGGAGGAAAAATGAAACGCACGTCGCAGCTTCGGGCCCAAATGGCGACGTCGCAGCTTCGGCCTCAAAAAAAAAGTTGGGCGCGCGAGGTGTCTCGAGTGCCCTGGGGGGCTTTTTTTTTCCTGTGCGCGGAATGTCCGGCGCCGCGAATATGCATTTTACTCCTATGCCTTGCGCGACGAAGCCCTCTCGAGACTCCTGTGGTTCCCCCGTCCAGGGCGTTCGAACGCGCGCGGACAAACGCGCCCCCTCGTTGGCCGCGACAGGCCGCAGGAGGCCGCGCGAGGCCGCGCGCCCGTGCGCGATGCCAACTGCACCGCCGTCCCTCCGCTTCGCGCGCTGCACGCCAGCGGAGTATGCGCGACCCGCAGCGCCTCCTCGGCCGGCGTCAACACGGCATCTCCAGCCAGTTCGCGCGCCCCCTGGCGAACCAGTCGAACCCGCCTTCCACGGGGCCGCCTCGCTCGC
>CAUYUJ010003202.1:226366-268866 GCA_963575745.1 Prorocentrum cordatum
GGTGCGCCCTCCATCAGGAATTCGAGTACCTAGGGGCGAGCATGAAGAATCAGAACACACCTCCGGAAAGATCCTGGTGTATCGGACTGAGCCCCAAGGGTCAAAACTCCCATTGAAGTCTCGGCGCCTGGTCGAGTACGGCATGCGGTTCCCAGGGTGCGACAAGGCAGTGATCGAGGGGGACGGCCAGCGCGTGGAGGTTGAGCTGTTCGGGAACTGCATGGAAAAGCCCGCGGATGGCTCGCCAACTTCGACCTGATTCTGCTGGGCCGTAAGAACAACACCGAGAAGCCCTAGCCAGGGAGGAGCATTACCATCACCACTGCCGAGGCGACTACACGGACGTCGAAAGAAAACTGACAAATGTGACCAAATTCACTGGACGCAGCGCCGGAACAAGAGAGGCGTGCTATGCGATCTGTGTCCGGATAAGAATCCAGGCACGGTGCGACCACCACTTGGCTGTACGCGGGAGACCGCCTGGGTAATCTTGGCCTCCTCCTCCACCACTGTCTTTTTCGTTGGCATGCTGTGGAGGCGAAGATTCGCCCACAGCGTCAGTTCCTCCGCTTTCTTCCCTTCCACCCCGTCCTGTCGCGGACCCGCGGGCGGTCTAGTCCCAGCCACCCGCGGTGACAAAAAGGTCCCCTCCGTGTTTGGACGAACCTCTCTCTCTCTCTCTCTCTCTCGCTTCCCCCTCAGTGGCGTGTCATCCTCCACCTCGTCATCCTCTCTTAGAAGAAGAAGGAACACAAACATAAACTTTTGGCGTTCCGCACGGGTTTCTTGGATAGGCGCCGGATTCTCCTCCCTGGCGCGCGGAGCGCGCCAGGGGCGGCGCCAGAGGCGCCGCAGGGGAAGGGCCCAAGCGCGGATCCAAGAAACTCGCGCGGAGCGCCAAAAGTCTGTTTATGGCGTTTTCTCTTCGTCGACCTCTCCCCCCTCCGTCCCTGCACCCCTCAAGCCCCCCCCCTCCCTCCCTCCCTGGGCCGCCCCCCTCCTCAGACAGGGTGCCGCTCTCGGCCGCCTCCTTGCGCAGGGCGTCGGCCTGCGCGGCCGCCGCTGCAGGCCCCCACCGGGGCGGGAGGGCCAACTCTGTGTTTCCCAATGTTGCGCTGTCTTAGCTGGTTCTGGGGGGGCCTGGGCAAAAGGCCGGCCTCTCGTGACGGGTCTGGAGGGGTATGAAGTTGCTCGTGCAGAGCGGGCGCGGCCGCAAGAAACTCGCGCAAGGAGCCCAACCATGGAAAACCCGCGCGCGAGGCGCACCTCAGAGGGGGAAACCTGGAGCACCCTGAAAGCAGCAGCTTCCTCAGCGGGTGCGGGGAGTCACCACGCAGCGCGCGGAGCGAAGAAACCCAGGCTAGCCTGACGAAAAGCACATGGCTTCCTGATGCGCGCCCCCACTGTATGGGTGGGCGGTGACCCAATCTGACTACCTACCAAGCCACCCCAATCCAACCCGAAGACCCGAATTTCGCCCGAATGCCCCCGACCCGCCCCCAATGGAAATGGAGGGCAAATCGAGGCCTTCGGGTTGGGCTGGGGTGGTTTGGTAGGTGGTGGCCCAATCCGACTATGGTGTTTCTTTGTTGTCAGCGCAATTTGGGGAGAAGGAGGAGGAAAGCTGAGGGGACGAAAGCGGGCACTTCCACACGAACAGCTCAGCGAAGCATGCGGTAAACCTCAGAGCTGGTTGACCCCGTGCATTCGAAAGGAAGTGCAACGCCAGAGACGCAGGGAAGCGGCCCGGCCACTTGCCATGTGCCATGTGCGGCGCGGGCAGCTCGCCGACGCGAGCAGGCGGGGCCCGAACGGGGCAGCCCCCGTGGACCGGGGAGGGGCGGCCCCGCAGCGGCGACGGGGGCCCCGCGCCGCGGGCGCTCCTCCTCCCGTCGTCCGGCCTCCTGGGTTCCGTGAGGCTCCCTGGCACGGATTATCCGCGAGGCTCCCGCTCCTGGAGATTTGGGTGGCCCAAAAGGGGGTCCAGCTGCAAGGGGGGGTGCAATACATTTGGGGCAATTGTATTGCAAACGGGGAATGGTATTGCAATGGATTGCATTGTACATTTGCGCCCCGGAATGTATTGCACGCCCCAGATGTACTGCAACCCCACAAATCGAGTGCACCAAATATATTGCACCACGCCCTTGTCGCTGGACCCCCTTTTGGGTCAACCCGAAGAGAGCAGAGCAGCCACTCTCATCAGAAGCCGCCCAGCAGGCGCGACCCGAGGAGGAAGCGAGCAGGGCTCGAAGAAAGGGGGCGGAAGGGGTGTCAACAAAGCCCGTCCGCCGAACTGGTACAGTCTCGCAGCTCCTGATGCCGACGCTGGGCGCAGTCCTAGACAGAATCGTGCTGCTCCCCGTTAGGAGGGGGAAGAGGAGGAGCAGGAGGAGGAGGAGGAGGAGGAGAAGGAGGAGGATGCCCCGGCAGCGTGATCTCGGTGAGTGATCGCTCGTGGCCCGCCTACCTGACGAACGCTTTGGCTGCTGGTTTGTTTCAAGGCTGACAGTTGAGGGAGCCTGCGGGATCCTGTTGGCTGAAGTGGCTTTGGGCCCACGTCGGCATAGGGCCGGTCTCCCTCGCCAAGCAAAACAACTCTCAGTCCAAGGCGGTGGTTTGTGGCACTTGGGCCCATCCCCACCGCACTCGGGATGGGTGCGATACTTGTTTCGGCGGGGGCCTATCGCCCCTGCGCGCAACTGCGTTCACATTGAGGAAACATGCGCTGACACCACTCACCTCGCTTCCCCCCAAGCCCCCTTCACAGCCCAGTCTGCTGGGCACTATGCTACTCTGGTTTAACCCTACTCTCTAGATAGGGGCCCGCTCGAGCATGGGGGACCAAAAACCCTGGCCTGCACAATCAAAAACAGCTGCTAAGACTTGGCAAGGCTGCGACGCTGCAGCGCTCACACCCTCCACTACTCCACCCTCCGACCCCGACGCCTATCGCTTCCAAAGTCTCCGGAGCAGCTCTGCCGCTCGGACGCTACCTGATGCGGCGAGTTTGCGGAGCTGAGGTAGTTAAACTTGTTTGTTCCATGCCTCGTTGGCTGCGTGCCGCTTGCTTGTTGATGACTTGCCTGCTGCCTGGCTCACACCTTGGCGATGCAGTCGCGCAGATAGTTCTGCGACCTGCGCTCGAGGGCCGTCGGAAGCGGCGCCCCCGATCGCCTGGCCCCCGTTGTTCGCGATGGCCACGTGCGTCGCCGTGCGGGGATGGCAGACCTGAATCTGCTGCAGCTCGATGCGGTCTCTGCCCTCCCCCTGGCGCTTCTGGTTGATATTGTCCTCGCGCTCGCTGGTCCATGGACTCATCGCCAACGCGTTGAAGAAGACGCGCGCCTTCCATACGGGTCTTCCCCTGGTTCGTCGTGCGATTTCTCCACCTCGGCGCAGGGCGGGATGTCCCCGAACAAATCATGGTCTATGACTCTGGTCACCACGGCGCAGTGCTTTGGGGTCTCTAGATACGGCTGCGGCGCGGTAATCAGGTTTGCCAGCTCGTCGAAGAACGTTGCTCTGACGTGCGCGCGGGTGACCCCAGGTTCGCCGCGCCGTTGTTTCGCTTTGTCTGCGTGCTCTTCCCTCTCCAGCGCGCCTGCTTCTGACGGCGCGCGATCGCCCTCGGTCAGGTAGAAGCCCCGCGAGCTGCCCTATAGTAGCCGTATGATCTGCGCGCTGTTGAGGCGCATCTGTTCGATGGTCACCGCCGCGTCGCCCTTGTTCCCTAAGTTGGCGGACCCAGCTGATGCGCCACTGCCTTCCTTCGCCCTGCCACCTGCGCATTTGCGTGGTCGCTATGCTGCATCTGCGCCGACCTCCATCGCGCCCGCCCTTGGTCTTCCGCCCTCTGCTGCACTGGGCGCCCTCCACATCGAACTCCTCTGTCTGTTGGTCAGTGCTGGCAGGGCCAGGCACGCGCTGCCGCGCGCGGCCCAGATGACGTTGCACTTCGGCACCCCAGTGGCAGCGGACGCCGAAATGGCACACTGTATGTACTTCGGGCCCGAAGGCAAAATACACGATTCGCGAAGGGCAAGAACGCGGGTTGCGCTGAGACAGCGCGCGAACACGACGCAGGCGTGATGCGCGGCTTGCGGAAGCTGTGCGGCGCCACGGGCACGCGCTAGCGGCCCCGAGTAAATGTCCCCCATCTCGCGGGCGCCTTCATGTTGTTGACGTGATTGTGCGCATCGTGCCGTCTTCGTTTTTAGCGCGCGCAGATGTACTCATGTGCGTTGCTGCCGCGGCTGTTTGCGCTCTGTATCTCCAGATTCCCCGTCCTGATTGCCTCGTCCTCCGATACCTCCTGAAGCCCGATGTATCGTAGTAACCGTTCCCAGGCATTGTTGATGCTGGCGCTGAGTAGGGGCCCCCAGGGGGGGCCCACCTTGACCTTGCAGAGACTCTCCCTGGCGACGGGGCCTTGGAACGACCGCGACACATCCTTCTCGTCAGCCATGCCCCTGCGACGGGGCTCTCGAAATTCGCGACGCACTGCATGTTCTCCAAGAGCTGCCTTGCCTCCGGCGTGCTGCGCCCTGTCGGCGCGCCCACTGCGTTTAGCCTGTGCTTGCCCAACCGTATGTCGGCCTCTGTTGCCCCGAACATGGCTGGGGACACTTGGCGGCGGTTCGCGGGTTCGCTCGGCCGCTGGACCCTCAGCTCCGCGGCAGCGCGGCTGATGTTCCAACATCCCAATACTTCACTTTTGGGAGGAGGCCTTGTTCGCCCATCCTCATACCCCTGTGCCGCACGGCCCTTCATGAGACACCTGAGGAGCCGAGCCAGAGCCGAGTCCTGCTCGTCGATGAATTCCTCCTTCGGCAACGCAAACGCAGCGAGGCCAGCGATCGCTGCTCTGCACACAAAGCATAACAACATCACGCGGTGCAAACTGCACGGGAGGTGCACGTGCAATACCTGCCCTATTAAACGCCATGCTACACGTGCTCCTCTACCGCGGCTCTTGAGCCCCGCTCGCAGTACGCCGTCGAAGCTGATGTCTGGGCCCAGGACCCGTACTTCCCGGAGTAATTCTCCTTTTACATTATCCCGGCGTCCTAGTTCCCGCGCCGCCTCGCAGGGGCCCGCGCCTGCAAGTGCAATCATGTGATTCGTCTTGTCGTCGTTCGGGCGGTGCCCGTTCTTGTTGGTGCGCTTGTGCAGCGTTCCAAAGGCGCGATTCCACTGCTGTGCGATGCGCTTGGCGCAAGGTGCGCATGCGTGAACAGTTGCTCGCGATGCGTCGTCTACGGACAAGCCAATTCCTACGCCCCCCGTCTCGATGCTAGTTGGGTGCTCCCCCCTGAGCAACGTGCACGCATGATCTGAGCAACTCGATTGAACGTTCCATTCTTTCTCTGCTGGGGAGAAAATGTCCATAGAACCGCCTGCTGCCAGCGAGCGGCCCAGGGTCGTGCCTTGCTGCGGCCGTCTATCGCATTGATGCAGATCGCGGCCTGACTGCATATATCATGGGGCGCGTGTTCTCGACCCTGCTGCGTGCGCGATGATGCGCCTGTGGATCACGCGATGCGCCGGCAAAAGCGCTCGCCCCGCCGTAGTTGGACATGCCGTGGTTTATATATGATGTGCGGCGTCTCCAACGCGCTGCTGCTATGCTGAGCATGGCACCCTGTCGCCGCCGTCGTCGTAGCCCCCCGCGCGCGAAGTCCGGCCCGCCCGGCCCCCTGGGCGTCAAAAGTCCTCTGAAGGCGTGCGAAGAACGACGTTCCAAACAAATTGAAGCAGCGAAGCACTCCTTGTCCCTTAATCCCCCGGTCGCAGGCATTCTCGGACGCGGGGCAAGCCTGAAAGCTGATGGCCGCGAGCGGGAACGAGCCAGTCACGCGATTGAGCACCGACAGTTCATTGCATCGCCTGGAGAACGTCGCTGGCGCAAGTTATTTGTCACGCTGATACGCGCGCCGCTTCCTGTCGGCACCCAGGCGCAGTGCCGACGCCAATGTGCCCCGCGCGGGCCCAGCTCTCCTGTTGGGCGCTGTCTTGAAGTAAATGATTTGTCCTGCTCGATCTTGTCGTTTCAAACCGCTCAATAACGATGTACCGCGCAGGTGCGGAACGAATGATTTGTCGCCCGCCCAGGCAGCCCAGTCCAGCTCTCTGCAATCCATGCCTCCATGTTCGGGTGCTTGACCAGGTCCATCCATCAATTCCTGCATTGTCATTCCTTACTTCGGCGAACGTAACAACCAGTTTCTTTGGTCCACGGCATCGCCTGGTCAGATTGACTCAGTCTGCGCGCCTCTTCGCGTCGTCCGCGCATCCAAGCCCGAAGCATTGCCTCGCGCAGTTTCTCGACCTCCCCCTGCTTCGGGGAGGTAATCTCTTGAAGTGTGCCTCCGTCTCGCCAAATTGTTTGAGCGCGTCGCCTTAATTTGTCCGCCCAGTTGCGCGACGTGGTTCGCGTGGCCGTCGTCCTCTTAGCTCGAGTAGTTCCACTCTGCGTCGTCGTTGCCCCTCGTAGTCGACAATGCATTCTTTCTTCGCAGGGATTTTTCTCGACGCGTTGCTGCTCGATCGGCCTCAGACAATTTGCTCTGCGCTGTCTGTCCGTTTCCATGATCCCAAATATCTTGTCATTCGTGCTCGGGAATGCCCGTCGCCTCTTGCTCCAATGCTTTGAGAAACCCGATCCGCCCGGCACCTGAGATGCACGCTGCCATCAGCGCACCACAATTAGGAGGGTGTGCTTCCCAATGCGCGCATTCAGCGGTCGTAAATCAAACTTGACTGGGACTGGTACACGATCATGCAATTCGGTTATCACGTGTCTCTGCAATCTCCTCCCCAGCCCAAGCAATGTATTGAGTCTTTGTAGTATTTATCGCGTGCTGGATGGCCCCGTGACGTGGTCGATCTTGCTGCTACGCTGGCCCTGGAAGTCGGTGGGGCCCGTCTTCCAATAGGTGTCGTACATGCTGAGGCAGGTGTCCTGCAATAGTTATATGGCAAAGTTTGATACCCGCGGTCCCAGTGCTGTTCCAACCGTTCCTAATTATTCACTATCGTGCGTGACGAAAAGGTTGCCAGTCTTGCCCGCTTGTGTATCAAAGCCAGAAGGCTCCAGTCTCCGACCACCAAAAGAATACAAGCGTGTCCGGATTCGGCCTTTTCTTCCGAGATCACCATTTGCCGCAATTTGCCTGCGCGGCCATACCTTTGGTCGGAATGTAGATGGACAAATCGCCGATGATATTCAATTAGTTGCAAAACGCACCATGCCCAGGCGACGTGTGATGCCCAAGGTGGCTGGCGGCATGGAGACATTCTGCGACGTGCCAGACATACGCTTGCCACACATGGTCGCCAGGTTTTCGCCACTCCATTTGAGCACACTCCTGCTTCGGTGGTTGACACTGCGTGGCGGTCGCACCGTCGTTCCCTGTCCACTTGCCCGTGCCAATACATATCACGAGCTCTGTGTTCTTCGTCTGTGTCGATATGTCCTTCCATCGAGAAAAATCCGTCCACTGGACAGTGTGGGCGGTAAGCTTCATTGCATATCGACGAGTGTAGTGTGGGGCGAATGTGCGATTCGGTACGCAACTGCTGTCACGAACCTGCCCTGTCCCTCGCGTGCCCCCTTCGTACGCCGTGGGCATCATGCGCCGCGATACCAAAAGGCACAGTGGGCGTTCGCTCGGGTTCTGGGCCCAGACAGCTAGCTCCTCGAGGAGGACGAGGAAGGAGGAAACATTTGTCTTTCTGCTGGACGTCACCCCTCGTCCGTCGCACTGCTTACACTCGCGCCGCTCACCACATGTTCCGCCCTTCTGGGCGCCCGCCATTCGCGCCGCTCACCACATGTTCAGCCCTCCTTCTGGGCGCCACGGCCGTGCTGCTGATCCCCGCTGTGCTGCAGATCGTCGTGCGACGCGCTGCTGGTCCCATCCGTTTTGCTCACAAACGCGCTGCTCGCCACACTGCACGCCACCGCCCTCGGTGCCAGAGGCGCACTCGCCTATTGAGCCGCTGGGCGTCGCGCTGCGTGCCGCCATCCTGCTACCCCCATCCAAACGTGAAGCTCGCCACGCTACGCGACCCTCTGGGCATGGCCTTGGCGCGGCATCGGGCATGGCGTGGCCAGGGCCCACCGCCATCCGCAGCCGAACGGCGCGGATCGCGGCGGGGAACGGACCCCGCGGGGCTCGATGATCCTCAGGACGCGTGTCAGTCCCAACGCGTGCTTGTCCGTCGAGGACCTTCACTTCGACGCAGGCGATGTGATGATCTACTGGCTGGGCTGAAAGGCTAACACGCACATTAGGCTACGGTCAATCCGGATCATGAGGATGCGCAGTAAGGATGCGAGGGCCTTGGAAGGCCACGTTAGCGTTCTTCGAACGAGGTTGGCCAGCGAGAGTCGCTAAGGGTGGGCCGAAGGGGCAAGGATGCAAGGGTACCCTTTTGGGAGGGTGCCCATCCCTACTGTGCGGGCTGACTGTAACACACGCCCAGGGGAGCATCGAGGGGCGCCCAGCCCTGGGCGCCCCCCGCTCTCTCCGCCCACTCCTCGGCGCGCGGGCCGTCCTGAGGTCGGGCATGTCCCCTTACAGGCAGATTCGGCCGAAAAATGCAACAAAATAGAAGAATAAGAGCAACATCGTCCCGAGACTATAATTGACTATTTTTGGATGTCCCTCTTGTAGAGGGATAGGCCCGACTTAAGGCGACCCGCCCGCCCCCCGCTCACGGAGTCACGGGCGGCCATCCCAAGGCGGCCCGCGCCCGTCCGCCCTCGGCTACACGCAAGTGACCCTGGGTAAGAGTGACCTTTGGTGCGCGGCTCTCTTGGGGCCGCGGAGGGACCAAACACAAGCGCGCAAGACGCTACCACCGCATCGCGTTCGGCGATCGGGGGACCCCATTTGGCCCGCACCAAGTCCGGGGGACTCCGGCGAAAGGGCACTCTTACGTCTAGTCGGCGCCCTCCTGCCCGAGAGCGCTGCCGGCGAGCCCGAGCACCTCCAGCCGCGGCAGCGCGGGCAGCGCCGCGGCCAGCGGCCACGGGCGATCCCTGGCCCCCGCGAGCTGCGGGGGCCTCCCACAGCTCGCCCAACCCGCCGGAGGAGGGCCCCGCGGCCAGGGGCCCTCCCCTGGCGCGCTGCCGAGGGCGCTGCTGCCGATGAGCATCGTGTAACCGATCCCCATCCCCACTCGCGTGGCCTGGGCCCCACTGGCCGGTTTACCCCCCTAGATAGGGATGCAGGCAGCTCATGACAGACTTCGAAGGGTATATCCCCAACTGGGGGGATGAGATGGTGGGGGTCTGGATGGGGATGGGGATGGGGATCGGTTAAACGATGCTGAGCCGAGGAGCTCGAGCGTCTCCGTCCGCGGGCAGCGCGGGCGGCGCGGCGCCGCAGGAAAGCGTCGCGGCGCTGCGACCGGAGGCGCCGTCGTGGGAGAGGGCCGACGCGGGCCAGCTGCAGGGTGCGCAGGACGGCGCAGAGGCGCGAGCACTTGGCGAGGCCGCCCGCGCCCTCGCCGCTCCGCGGGGGCATCCCGTCGGAGGTGTGGCGTCTCTACGCCGCCCAGCTCTGGGCCCTGCTCCGCGTTCCCGAAGAGCGCCTTGACGGCCTCGGCGTCTGCACAAGAAAAGAAGCAGACGCGATTTTCTGATCGAGCCAGGCCCAGACCTCCCCGCCGCACTCTTCTTGTTGCCATCACTGCCGATGTCCCTCAGCGCCGGCCACTTCGCCTCATCTCATGCCACTACGGCAGAGCCTCTCGATCTGCTCGGCCGAGCAACGCTCGTACGGGGGCCATCCGGAATCCCCGTAGTCCTTCTCCCGCGCGCTGCCCCTCTCATGGGGGAGTCGCGCCAAGAGGAAAGCAGGGGTACCCTGATGCCCAAACCGCGAGTCCATGGCATGGTGGAGCACGTGATCGGACAGACGCAGCCTTTTCGGCCGCGGAGCGCTTCGCGGCCGACACGACATCCTCTGCTTCCTTCTCGCTGTTGCCCTCCACCATCGCGGTGCTCTTCGCCGCTTCGGCCTTTGCAAGGTTCCCTTGAAGCCAGTCCCCCAGGTCGCCCAGCGCCCCAGCAGAAGGATATGGTGACAACTGGCAACACCTGGGCAACAAATGAACCAAGACCGAAGAACCAACAACCGGGACCGAAAATCCCGGGGAAGGCCAGCCAGGGCGCAGGCCCAGCACACACCAGTTTTTCAACACGTGGAAGAAAGCCTTCGGCAAAGCCTAATCTCGGCGGCGAGCGACGGGGGGGGAAGTGAGAAGGAATGGGCCCTCTCAGCAGGCGGCGGGGCTTCTCAGAAGCCCTCCAGCCTTCTGAATGGCTTTCTGTGTCTTCGGGGAAGGCTTCGAAAACTTTTCAGAGGGCCCGGAGACTTCTGAGAAAATTCGCCCCTTCTCACTTCCCTCCCCCTCGCTCGCCGCCGATAATTGGGAAAATGACCTCAACCTTCAACCCGTGCGTTTTCTGGAGATGGCACATCGCCCAATAAATGTAAAATCGGACATCGAGAGTTTTCCGTGTGTGTGTGTGTGCTGAATCTCGGGGCTGCCGAACTTCAAGTGAGGTCCATGACGAGGATCGGGGAAGAAGACAGGGGTGCGATGATGGAGAAGGCGGGACTAAGAAGACTATGTAATGACAAAACCGTGCGGTGTTATTCAGCTGTCCTCCGCCTTCTCGTCCGTGGAGTCACCTGAATTGGTGGCGACATCCGAACACTACCCCCACCGACCATCGATTCTCCTGAATCGATGGGGAGCGGGGGTAGGGTTCAAATTTCACCACGCATTCGCCGAATTCAGAACCCCACCCACGCCGCCCATCGAGTTGCCCGAATCGTGTATCGGCGAGAGTAGGCTTCGGATTTTGCCGCCGCCTCCATTCGTAGAGCGGCATATCTAACCCTCCCGACGCCGAGGAACACGTGAGCGGGATAAAAAACCGCTCGAATTGCGCCGCCACGAGAGGTCCTCCGATGACTCTCCGAGCCGCTAGCCCCTGGATCTGTCCAGCCCTCTCCCCAGGACAGCCTCACATCTCAAGCAGCCATTCCGACGGCCCCAGGGCCCGAGAGCGGCCCCTCGATGCCGAATCACGCCAGAACCTCCGAGTCGCTGGAGGTCCCAGGGGGGCCACACTGCGCCGCGAGCAGCGACAGCGCCTCCGCGTCAAGCTTCACCTGGGTCTCGTGCTCCACCGAGGAGCGGTGGTGCATGTACATCTTCTCCTCAGCTGCGGCAGAGGATGAATCATACTCACTCGCCACGAGGACGAGGAAGGGTGGCAGGAAAGATACCTCCGCCTGGGCAAGAGCACCATCTACAAGTGAAGGGTGATGTGATCGGCGTGCGGTGCAGACAAGTATGTGGGGGCTGCCCTGGGGAGCTCCGCGAGTAAATTTCGCTAGGGCGATCGTATAAAAAAAAACGCATTGCAATTGCGCGAGCAGGCCCAGCGACAAGATAGCATTCAGCTGAACTGCCATCAGCTCGACGTCCTCGAGCACTTGGAAGCTGGCATGCGAAGACAAAGCAATGCTCATGGTGAGACATCCTGCACACGGGCTACTGCGATACATTTTAGAGTGAGGTAATTGCCAACTCTTCCCGAAGCGTTTGCAGCTCTGCGTCTGTTCGATGTACCTCTTGCGGATGTACGTCGATGGTCAGTGTGTTGATGATATGACGGGCCTCGCTAATATGATTGGCTTATTCGCGTGTGACGCAATCGCCACTCCATACAACTCGTGAGTGGGGCGACGTTCGTCGTCTTGAACGTCGGAGCTGCTAACCAGAGAAGTGTGGTGAGGGTTGACATGCTCCGATGCCGTTGAACTACTTCCCTGTCGGCCTTCTGCTGAAAGACTGGCGTGTCAACAGACTGGCCTCAAACATGCAATGGGCCAGAACAAGGCTCCGACGTGGTGTCTTGCACGGCAGCTTTATGTTCGTCCCTGGCGTAACGGTGGAGATCTGACCGAATGAGATTGGTCTTGCTCACTCCTGTACCCGTACTAATCGACACCCATGAGCACCTCAACGTTCGTAAAGGCTCCTGGGTCCGGACGGAAGCTGGACGAATTCATCAGCACGAAGCGTGCAGCACAGCTCCTGATGTCCGTCGCGGGCCAGGGCTCCAGCAGCCCAAGCCCCCAGTGCCCGTTCTACTTATGATGTGCGCTGGTCACATTCCACTGAAGAGGGTCGAGGGCTGAGGATCGAGGGTCAAGGATCGAGGGTCGAGAAGCGAGGGTCGAAGGTTGAGGATCAGGGCCTTCCAATGTCGATGAGCCAGC
The DNA here is from genome assembly GCA_963575745.1 of Prorocentrum cordatum. Classification (NCBI taxonomy): domain Eukaryota; class Dinophyceae; order Prorocentrales; family Prorocentraceae; genus Prorocentrum; species Prorocentrum cordatum. The sequence goes on from CAUYUJ010003202.1 coordinate 238,678, forward strand.
ATGTAGCCGCACTTGGTGTAAAACATCTCGTCGTGACCAGCACGCAGTGTGTGTGTACCTTGCCTAACGATGCCTGCTTGGGCTCGGTTGGGCAAAAACTTACACTCTCGTGACGGGTGTTGGCGTACTTGGCGCGCCCGAGATGGACGGCGTAGGGTCAGCGTAAGCTTTGGTACTAGGGCGCGCCCATCTCGCACTAGTCTGGCTACCTTGCGCTTCTGACGATCGAAAGCTGACAGTGGAGGGTTGCCCTGGGTTGCTTCTTTGGGAAACCACATGCCAATTTCTCAGCGCTGCCCACAGGCTCACGCGGAGATGTATTGTATTGGGTGGTCATGTGCGGCAACCACCGCGGAATGCCCCGTTGTTTGCGGCAGTCGGTAGCCCTCAAGCTTCTGCGTTGTGCCCTCTACAACAAATCCTGGCGTGGTATGCGGTGCGCATGTCAATCGCCGTCCATGCGGGCGGCGTGTCTGCCGACATCAAGCTTTGGAGACCCTGGGCGGCTGTGCTGACCGAACTCGTCAAATGCCTGAGCTTACCGTCTGTGTTCCTCTGGACCAGGTCGGCGAGAACATTTGCCAACCAGGGTGCCGCTTCAATCGACATCAATCGCAGAAGCGACAACCAGGTGTGTTACGTGGACGAGCGGATGCTGCAAACCCATGCAGATATTCTCCACCAAGCTGGGAAATTGGCCATCGGGCGCACTATGCTACCAGTCCGCATAGCATTCTCATGGAGCTACGGTGTGTGCCCGTACTTCTAATCCAAAGGACGGGGAGATAATGAGAACGATGCACATTGCAAGTGGGAGCACCGCAGAGAACGAGCAGGATGAACAGGAGGAACGGGGAGGGACGAATACGAAACAGGGAGGGAGAGTGAGTGCAAAAGAAGAAAGGGGGCGTGCATGATATGAGAAGGACGCGCATATTCAAATGTCTATTCGCCATGCCCGTTATGACACACAAGCACAGGTTTCCAACTCTGTGTCACAAGCGAGTGTATGCGAGTGTCCTTTGCGAGGGCAGCGTCCACCTGCTTGCGCGCCTGGACCATCAATTTTGCAGCCTGTCATATGACTGGAATCATGTTTTCAACAAGGCTGTGAGAGAATGATGCAAGGACGGAGGATGATGGAACAACATCGGGGTAGACGCGGCATGATGATTGGCTAATGAGAAAATGAAGATACCCAATGTGGTGGACAAAACGAGATCATGTCGGGTGGACCTAGACATAAACTTGCTCTGCGACAACCTCGTCGCTTAATTCAACACAATCAGCCTTCACGCATGTCCATGTCTCACAATGTAACTACGAGCTTACTGCACTGGCCCCTTCAATATCCGGAAACAGGACGGACACTTTCCCATGATAGCGATAATGGGATCCTAGCCCACGTAGGCTCCGCACTGACTTACCCTTGGCATGCCCACACACATGGGATACACGAGGTATTTACATCGCAGCGGATGCACGCTCAACGCAAACAGGCGAAAGTCACATCTCGAACTTGGCCCACGAACGATTTCCGAGCAGCGCAAGCGAACCACACACCAGCATACAAGTGCAATCTAAAGTCAACGTAAGACGCAAGACCGCGTAGTCAAATTGCATTGTGACTGCGAATTACACGGATGCTGCAACGGCCGTTACAACACATATGTCTATCTACGATACTGGTCACCGAATGCGCAGCCGTGTAAGCGCCATCGCGTGAGACTTGTTATCCTGCGCAAAATCTTCACACGGTGGTCGTAGTCATGCGACACGGTGATCCGATGCCGGGTGTGATGTGGAAGCCGAAGCGGATGTCCGCTGGCCAACCCCCTTTGGGGGGCCAGCCAGGGCTGGACCTAAACGGTGTTACTCGTGTTGGTATCGTTATGTTGTTCGTTTTGTTCTACCTGTTGCCCTGCACCTCGCTCCCAAAACTAAAGAAAAACGCAGCTGAAGTCCAGCAGCACAGCGTTTAGGTCCAGCCCTGGGGCCAACTGGCTGAGAGACCTGGGCGTCCAACTCCAATGCTCGAGTGATGGAATGCCGCGCAAGGATCCCGGCCCGAACACCTGCATATCAACACGTCGGAATGACGTTGCCATGGATCCTACCAGCCCTCTGGGCGTAGGTGGTCTAGGGAGGCTCTTCTTCCAGCCCCCTTCTTCCCCCTTCGGGGAGGGGTTACCCCTCCCCTTACCCCTTCCCTGATCAAGGCAACTCGCCCGGGCATCGATTGTGGATGGGTTGGTGGGGATATGTTTTTTTTGATTGGCGACTCCAAGGAAGAGTCCAAGAAGCGGGGCGGGCGCGTCTGGGGCACAGGGCGAGATAATTGGTTACGACGGCGCCTAGGCCAACGTAACAGGTGCACCTGCAAGAGGCAAAATGCCCCTCATTAAGCTGCGAGCCACCCGCGAACGGGAAAACCAGCACCAGACAGGAATAAACGGAAAGGGGTCGCACAACGGCGCCAGCTCAAACCATCCAGTCCACAGGGCACAGGCTGGGGCAGGGCAGCCAAGTGGCAGGACAGTGGGCACGTGAGGCCGCACCGCTCACCACTGCGAGGCGAGAGAGGTTGGAAGGCGCTTGCAGAAGAGGGGTGGCCAGGTAAGCCTCACTCACTTGGACTCCTGGGCGCGATCCGACGTGAGCCAGCGACCATTGCACTGACGTCGAAACAGCCGCAGAGTCTGCACCTTAACTGCAAAATTGGTGGGGATATTTTTTTATCTGCGGCCCGCAAGGAAGAGTCCAGAGGGCGGGCCAATCGGGCTGACTGGGGCACAGAACCATATAATTAGCGAGCCCAGCCGTCACTGTCGACAGCCGACCGCACACGCAAGCATGCCGAGCAAATTCGTGGAGCCGCACGTTAGCGCGGCAGCCGACGACAGACAGCGGGGCGTCGCACAGTGGCGCCAGCACCCGACAAACCGGACGGCGAAGGGCAGGGCGACTGGGGGGGAAAAAGGAGGAGAAGAGAGGGGCGGGAGAGGGACAGGAGGGCAAAGGGAGCCTCACTCACGGAGCACCACGTGCTCGAGGAGAGGTCGTCACTGAACCAGGCGACGGTAGTCTTGGCGTGAGTCCCGAGTGGCAACTTCCATGCGTCCATGGACGGGGGGGACGTCGCGTGGAACCACGGCAGCACTACCCACCAGCATTCAGTGGCCCCGCCTGGGGAGGACTGCGGGCAGGTGTGCACCACCTGACCATCGCAGAAGGGCAGGGCGTCGTTGGCGTCTGCGAGCGACAAATCCTACCAGAGGAAGGGGCCGATGTCGCTGGCATAGCCGGGAGACGGAGAACGCCTGCCAAGAGGAAGCACGGCCCTGCCAAAGGATGCACCACTTGTACAGGAAGCCAGCCTCCAGGACGACGGCGTCGTGCAGCGGGACGGGCCCGTCGTGGAATGGCTGAGCCTGCCAAAGGATGAACCACTTGTGCAGGAGTGTGCCTTACCTGGGCCCACCCGCAGGTGGTGGTCGAGGTGCCCGCCACTGCAGTCGTCGTGAAGGAAGAGGGGGGGCGCAGCCGAAAGCCGCAAACCAGAGAAAGCATTGGTGGGGATACGCGACGCGTCAAGAATTTGCCCTGGGACACCTCCGAATACACACCACACACTCGCGCCCCAGACGCCACAGCCCTGGTAGTTTACACCGACTTCGCATCCCCGAGACCACGCTTCCTTGTAGTTTACTGCGCGCTCGCGCTCCCGAGGCCCCAACCCGCTGTAAAATGCGACATGCCTGCGTTTTCGAAACCGTACAGTGGGGGCCCATGCCAAGAAGCACCCCCTGCTTACCTTCAGGGTGCCCTGGGTTTTTTGGCTTCGATGGTTTTGCCATGGAGAGCGTGACGTTCTCACACTAAAAAACAAGGGAAGTCCAAGGGTCTCAGGGTTGGGTTTCTTGTTCAAGGTGTTTCTTGTGGTCGGGCCTCCACTGTAATCCCGGTCGCGCCGCACTCGGGTCTCCGAAACCACAATCCCCCGCAGAGTACTCGCCGCTCGCGCTCCTGAGCTCTTTGTCCCATGCAACCTACGACAAACTTGTACGGTTTTGAAAACATGTCCCTGGAACGCTGCGCCACACTCGGGCTCCCGAAGCCACAGTCCGTCTTAAGGAACATCAATTTCGCGCTCCCAAAACCATAACCCCTCGCACTTTGCGACCAAATTGTGCCCTCAAAAGGCCCCCAAGACGGTCCAAGAGGGCCCCGAATCGCCGCACGATCGGTCCAAGACGCCCACGATTGCTTCAAAACGGCCCAAGAGGCCTTCGAGACGCCCCAAAGACAGCCCAATTACATTCCCAAGAGGGGCCGAAGAGGCCGAGGTGTTTGCATGTTTTGTGTATTCCCCATTCTTCGTGAACCCGATAGCTCCAAGACATCTCCAAAGGCCCCAAAGAGGGCCCAAAGACCGCACAGGAACGCCCCAAGACAGCCAAAGGGGCGCCCAATGCGGCCCAAGAGGGTCCCAAGACGGCCCCGGGATGGGCCCAAGAGGGGGAACACGAACCGAAAATCTAAGCCTTCCGCCCCAAGAGGTGCACAGGAGGCCGCAAGAGACCCCCAAGAAGGCCGAGAGGTAACAAGAGGCATCAACACAATCACCCAGAGGCCTCAAAACTGCCTCCAGGAGGCCCCCGAGAGGCCTCGACGAGATCCCGACGAACATCAAAGAGGCCTCATACCTACAACCCAAACACGGTGTCGGGCTGGGCCGAAGGCCATTCGATCCGCCGCCCCCTGTGGTCTTGCCACAGCGGTGCCCGGCGCGCTAAATCCCACCGCTCTTGGTTCTTTTTCCAATATCTCTCCCTGGGGTTTCGGCCCGTCCCGCAGGCGACCCGGAAGGCCGCGCAAAGGAGTACGTACAATTTTCGGACAAGTTTCCCCAAGACGGCTCAAGATGGCTCTCAAGACCGCCAAGATGGCCTCCAAGATGGCTAAGATAACCCCAAGATGCCTCCAAGACGGCCCAATATGCATCCAAAACGGCCTAAGATAGCCTCAATATGGCCCAAGACGGCCGTAGAGGACCCCAGGAGGCCTCCAAGACGGCCCAAGAGGCCTCCAAGAGGTCTTCCAGGAAGGCCCGAAGAGGCCAACACCATTGATTTCCCTCGAATATTTTGAAAGAATTTGGCATTTGCTTCTCTTCGATCCTCCGCCGGCCCGAGACGACCCAAAAGCCCCCAAAGATCGCCCCAAGAGTGGCCAAGAGGCCTCCAAGATAGACCCAGAACAGCCCAAGAGGCCCCGAAGACGGCCCCAAGAGGGCCCCGAGACGACCCAAGAGGCCTCCAAAACGCCCAAGATGGCCTCCAAGACGGCCACGGAGCACCCCAAGAAGGCCCCAAGTCGGCCCAGAGAGGCCCTGAAGACGGCTTCCGACGGCGTCAGACGGGCCAGGAGACCACCAAGACGGCCCAAGATGGCTCCAAGATGGTCCAAGACAGCCCAAGAGGCACCCAAGAGGTCGCAAAGACGGCCCAAGAGGCCTCCAAAAGGTCGTCCAGGAAGGCCCGAAGAGGCCAAAATCATTGATTTCTTCTTGGATGTTTGAAGAATTTGGGCATTTGCTTCTATTCAGCTTTTCGACGGCCCGAGACAACCCAAAAGCCCCCAAAGGTCGCCCCAATATCGCCAAGCGGCCTTCAAGAGGGCCCCAACACGGCCAAAGTGGCTCCTAAGACTGCCCACGAGGCCTCCAAAACGCCCAACATGGCGTCCAAGACACCCCAAGAGGGCCCCAAGTCGGCCCAGAGGGGCCCTCAAGACGGCTGCCGACGGCGTCCGACGGGCCAGGAGGCCTCCCAAACGGCCCAAGATGGCTCCAAGATGGCCCAAAACGGCAAAAAAACCCAAGACGGTCCCTGAGGCCCCCAAGACGGCCTCCAGGAAGGCCCCAAGGTGCCAAATCATTTAGGTTTTGAAGGATGGTGACATGTACTTGTTTTCGATATTCCAGCAGCCCGAGAGACCCCAAAAACCCCCAAAGATCGCCCCAAGATCGCCCACGAGGCCGTCCAAGATGGCACCAAAACGGCCCGAGAGGTCCCGAAGACGGCCCCAAGAGGGCCCCAAGACGGCCCAAGAGGCCTCCAAGACGCCCAAGATGGCCTCCCGAAACTGCCCCAGAGCACCCCAAGTCGGCCCAGAGAAGCCCCCAAGACGGCTTCCACCGGCGTCAGACGGGCCAGGAATGCCCTAAGACGGCCGAAGAGGCCACCGAGAAGCCCCCGAGATGCTTCCCAGCTCCCAAGATGCCTTCTCCTCATCCTCCACCCCCTCCCCATGATTTTCCCCGCCATTCTCCCTCAAGTGTTCCCCGAAGGGTTTCTGCAACGGCTGGGGGAACACATGGCCAGATAGCTCCGCATAATTCGTGCCACAACGCTCAGCCACACGGGCGATTCTCAAAGGTAGGGGGCGGCGGTGATTCGCCGTAAGCGTCTTCGATCCGCGGCGCCCTGTTGGCTTGTCCGCCGCCCACTGTTGGCTTGCCACAAGGGTGCTCGGCGTGCTGGATGCCCTGATCAATTTTGGGCCTTTGAAAAACTCCCCCTGGGGCTTCGGCTGAGCACGCCAGCCATTTGGACAAGGTGCCGGCGAAGGATGCTCCTGCTCCAGACTGCTCCAAGATGGCCCGCGATGGACTCCAAAACGGCCAAGATGGCCTCCAAGTTCGCCAACGATAGCCCAAGAAAGCCTCCTAGACGGCCCAAGAGGGTCAAAGATGCCTCCAAGTACGCCCAAGAAGCCTCACAGACGGCCAAGACGGCCCAAGAGTCCCCCAAGGGGCCTTCAAGACGGCTCAAAAGGCCTCCAAGAAGTCCCCCAGGAGGGCCCGAAGATGCCAAAATCATTGATGTCCTCAAGCTTTGTGATGGATTTGGGTATTTGCTTCTTTTCGGCCTTCCGACGGCCCAAAAGCCCCCAAAGATCGCCCCAAGATGGCACCAGAGCCTCCAAGATGGCCCCACGGCCCACGGCAGTCCAAGAAGCCTCCAAGACGGCCCCAAGAGGGCCCCAACGCGGCCCCAGAGGCCTCCAATACGCCCATGATGGCCTCCAAGACGGCCCTGAGATTCTCCAATACTGCCCCATGTCGGCCCAGAGAGGCACCCAAGACGGCGCCAGATCGGCCAGGAACGCCCTGGGACGGCCAAAGAGTTTCCAAAGACCCCAGCGAGGCCCAAGGGAGCCCCCAAGAGGCCTCTAAGAGGCCCCCCCCCAGGAAGGCCCGGGGTGCTCCAATGGCCAGAGAGGCTCCCAACAGGCCTTTTCCTGCTCCTCCTTCTGCTCCTCCTCCTTCTCCTTCTCCTCCTCCTCCTCCTCCTCCTCCTCCTCCTCCAACTCCTCTTCCTCCTCCTCGACCCACGCGCGACCCACCCGCGACCCACCTCGCGACCAACATTGCGGTAACGAAAAAATTGGCGTCTGCGGCGGGCTTGCTGCAGAATTGTCAAAAATGTGGCGCCTGCGGCCAGCTTCTTCAGAGCCTCGCAGACTGCCGACGTCCCCGCCGCCCCCTCTCTCTTATCCGCAACTGAGGGGCGCTACAATATAAGGATATCCACCACCGTGCCTGCACGGAGTGGGCGTGTCAGAATGCTTGCTTGTTGCGTGGGCGCTATGTTTGCTTTCTGGCGGTCGTCTCGGCCTCCAGGCGGCCAAGATGGCCTCCAAGAGAGCTTCCAAGACAGCCGATACTGCACCAAAGCGGCACAACATGGCCCAAGATACCTCAAGAACTTCTCAAGAAAACTCAAGACTGCCCAACAGGCCCTCAAGACGGCCTAAGAGGGCTCCAAGAGTCATCCAAGACGGCCCAAGCCGCTCCTAGAGGCCTTCCTCTGGACAGCCCGAGAGTGCCAACACCATTGATTTTCCGATGATTTGTTGAAGGGCATTGAAGCTCTCAACTGTTCGGGCTTCCGGCCGCCAAATACGACCCAAGAAGCCTCCAAGAGGCCTCCAAGGTAGCTCCAAGACAGCCAAGGAACTCCCAAGAGGACCCCAAGTCGGCCCGAGGGGTTCCTAAGAGGGCCCCAAGCATGCCTTCAAGAGCCCTAAGAGAACAATAAGACTGCCCGAAGAGACTGGTTGGAATGTCTTGGGCGGTCGGAACACCAAGCATTCTAGTACCTCAATATCCTTGATAACAACTTAAGGGATGTCCGTATATTTGGTTTCCTCGGGCTCTCCTGGAAGACCCCTTGGGGACCTAATTATTGGACCTCTTGTGGCCTTCTTTGGAACCGCATGGTCTCCAATACAGCTTCCAAGGCAGCAAAGACGACGACAACACAGCTCTAGATTACCCACGACAGCTCAAGAGCCTCTCAAGACAACTTCCAGACAGCCCAAGAGGCATCCAAGACGGCCCACGGGGGGGTCCAAGAGGGCCCTCCTGGAGAGCCTAAGGAAGCTGAACTAGTTGCGTTTCCTTATGTTCCTGCAGGAGTATGAGGGTCTCGTCTTTTTTGGTTTCCGACTGCCCAAAGAGGGCCGAATAAACTTTCAAGAGGCCTTCACATAGCTCAAAGATAACCCGAGAGGCCCCCGATAGGGCCCCAAGTCGGCCCAAGAGCCGGTTGCGCTGCCTTGGGTGGCCAGAAGCCCAAACCTGCCAGAAATCTTTCAAAAACCTTTGGAGAATCAAGGTCGTTGGCCTCCTCGGGCTCTCCTGGAAGGCATCTTGGAGACCCTTTGGGCAGTCTTGGGGACATCTTGGTCTGTCTTGAGGCCTTCTTGGGAGCCTCATGCCTTCCAGGACGGCTTTCAGGGCAGCCAATCTGACACCAAGATGGCCCAAGGCAGCTCACGAAGCCCCCAAGACAGCCTCAAGACAGATCAAGACGACCCCAAGACGGCCTAATAGGGCTACAGGCGGCCCTCCTGGAGAGCCCGAGGGGGTCAACACAAGTGATTTCCCTTAATTGTTGAAGAGATGTTGAAGTTCTCGACTGTTCGTGTTTCCAATTGCCCAAGGCGGCCCACGACGCCTCCAAGATGCCTCCAAAGCGCCAAGCCAGCCCAAGGGGCTCCCACGAGTTCAAATCTGCCAAAACAATTGCCCACGGGCTCCCAACAGGGACCCAAGACGGCCGTGAACCGATCCAATAGAACACCAACACGGCCTAGAGAGCACCCCAAGGCGACCTCCATCAGCGTCAGACAAGCAGAGTCCCCTAAGACGACCCATGGGGCCCCAAGAGACCCCCAAGAGACCCAATGAGGCCCCCAAGAGGCCTCCAAGAAGCTTCCAAGGAACTCCCAGGAAGCCCCGAGGAGGCCCGATACGGTCCCAAGAAGCCTTCTCCTCCTCATCCTCATTTTCTCTATCTCCTCCTCCTCCTCCTCCTCCTCATCATCATCATCATCACCATCACCACCACCACCACCATCATCATCATCATCACCATCATCACAATCATCACCAACATCATCAACATCAGTATCAGCATCATACTCATCGTCATCAGCATCATGATCATTATCCTCACCCTCCTCCTCCTCCTCATCATCATCATCATAATCATCATCACCACCCTCCCTAACGCGCAAACGAAGACGAAGTCGGGACCACGACCCGCCCCAATGCAGACTACTCGGCGGAATTGCGGCGTCCATGAACTCACAATCCTTCCTGCTGCGCTGTTGCACAGGCGCGGTGGCGGGGTTTGCCGCAGACAGCGGAATGTTTTGCGACATATCCGCTCCCCGATACGACAATCCTTTGTTGTAAACTCAGACTCGCGTTCCCGACGCCACGAGCACACCCCCTGAGGCTGCTCAAAAGCGTCAACCCCTGCTCCAGACCAGTAATTAGTAAATGCGTTTCCTGAGAAGTCTGCTTTGTGCCCGAGGCCAAAATCGTAGAAAATAAAAGGGGGCGCGCTCCCGAAGCCGCGAGCCCGTCAAATACAACAGGACCGTGCTGCCGAGGACACCTTTGTTCCTCAATTCACGCAACATCGCGCAAACAACCAACCGACAAACTGCAATATCGAAGAGCGCAGCGCTCACCTCCACAAACAAAAACACTCAGCCGAACTGCCAACCGCCCAACAGACCAGCCAACCTGACAGACAGCCGACCAACCTACCGACCGAGTACGGCCACGCGAAGCCCGGCGTGTTCGTACGAGAGAACGGCTCGGCACCGCTCCGCCTGAGTTCCTCCCCCGCCCCCCCCCCCTCCCCAGGCGCACAGGGCACGCCAAGGAGCGGCGCCCCCCTGGAGTCCAGCGGACTGACCCCCTCTCGCACCCAAACTTGGCGGCGAGCGTGGGGGGGAAGTGAGAAGGAGCGGGCCTTCTCAGAAGGCTCGCACGTACCCCGGCCTTCTGAGAAGCCTTCTGGGCCTTCCACGAAGGCGCAGAACACTTCTCAGAAGGCGCGAGGGCTTCTGAGAAGTCCCGCCGCCTTCTGCGAAGGCTTCCTGGATGGGGTCGGAGTAGATGGGGTCGCAGGATCGCACCGCATCGCCAATGCATCGCCGATGCATCACCGATGATTCGGCGATGCATTGGCGATGCCCCAGCGACGCTGGTGCTGCATCGGCAACGTCGGCGTGAAGCAAATCGGGCTCCACGTCGAGCCGCAGTGGCGATGCATCGGAGATGCAGCGCGATCCTCCGACCCCATCTACTCCGACCCAATCTAGGATGCCTAGATTCTCACAACCCCCCCTCGCTCGCCGTTGACAAACAAGACCTCGCCGTCCCTGGGCGCCGCCATGCGTGCCCCCCCCCCCCCGCCACGCCGCGGCGCCCCACGCGGAGGTCACGCGGAGGGACGCCGTGCGCAGATCCAGCATACAGTCGGACTTGATTGGACAGGACACGCGAGAGGACACAAGACCCTTCCCAGCGCCACATTGCCATAGGAAAGTAGGAGGCATGGGTCGCGAGACACAGGACACAAGGGTACCCTTGACTTGGCAAGATCGACCTACTAATCAGTGCCGACTGTACACCTCGCCCTCCGGGGGCGTTGCCAAAAGCGTGCAGCTGCCCCCAGTCGGCATATTTCGATGCGCGCGTGAAGGTCCACTGCGATAGCGCCAGTCGCACAGATCAGATTTCGAGCTTCCTTCGGCGGCAAACGAGGGGTGCAAGTGAGAAAGAGAAGGCCTTCTCAGACCACGGCGGGACTTCTCAGAAGCCCTCGCGCCTTCTGATAAGTTATCTGTGTCCTCGGGGAAGGCTTCGAAAACTTCTCAGAGGGCCGAGGGACTTCCGAGCCTCTTGAGATGGCCTTCTCCTTGGCATTGCACCCTCTGTCTCGCCGCCGATCCATGGGTGCTGCCAGACTTCTTTTCGCCTGTCGCTACAGTGTTGTGGTCTGGGCACGGGGGATCCAGCGGAGAGTGGGTGCGCGCAAATTCAAATAAGAACTCGCCCGAGACCAGCCAAGGGAGGACACGGCCTCCACTTTCGGACACGTTCTCGCCCCCTGTCTGAACCCCTTTCTCGTACTCTCCTTCTTCGTCCATATGTGCTATCCATGTGTGTGTGTGTCCCTGTGGCGGTGTCCCATGTAAGTCCAATAGGGAGCACAACGCATGATAACAGCGTGCCTTCTCACACAATCATCAATTCCCCATGGGCCCATCGTCGGTGCTAATTGCTGCAAACGTGTCCGGCACGTCCATGGTGAAATTTTTGTCTCCGAAGCCCTTCCACCATGGCCATCAATGATGGCATTGCGTCCTGGTGTGACCTTCAATACAATCTCGGCCCCGACACATCGGGCAGCCGCCCTGTGCAACCCAGTCTGGTGTATCTCTATTCGTTCGGATGTTTTGGTTACAACTTCGATTGCTTCGTTCGCAGCAGCTGCCTGGCCCTCCTCTTTCTCGAGCTCCGCATCCATCTTGCGCTCGATCTTATCCTCGAGCTCGACTTTCTGGTGGGATGTGCGGAACAAAAGAGGTCGGGGATATGCAAGGACATAAATAAGAAGTGTAAGGAGCAGGAGGACACAACAACATCACTTGATCGTATACCTCGAAGAATATGTTCTGGAATCTACCGAGGCTGTCCGGGGCTTCCTGCGTGTGCATCGAGCTCTAAGCATGCCGAATCCTGCGAACATGGACATGCTCGCACCGCCCACGAATGCATCCACGGTCGCAAATACCTGCCTATCCTTTCCACCCGTGGAGAACACGTCCGCTACCGTAGCCCGAAGCTGGCGGGATAGGCTGGAAGCCACTGGGCATGCGTCGAACAAAAATATACCAACATGCTTGTGCAGCCTGGGGGTAGCATGTACGGGCATGGTTGTGTTACTGTCTCTTTCGATTCGGCAATCATGGCCGACAGAACTTATTTGTCCCACTCTCTCCAGAACCGCGCAGCACCTGTCACATGCAAGACTGAGGAGCGACACTGGGGAATGTATGGCCGGATCATGTTCAGACGAAGCGAAAACATCCCCACCAATGAAAGCAACAAAACGCGTGCAGTAATGCCATGGCTTACCGCATAAGACAACAAGCGCCAACGCCAAACGACAACAAACGCCGAATATCGAGTGCCCACATGCTTTGGATGTCATTGCATCGCATGGTAAACATGTGGAGCCACACTGAACAAATATCACACTTCGCCCAGCAGATAATATGCTGCGAGGGCACGTGATGTTCTTCTTCCCAATATATGTCAACATCGCCCTTGCACCCCCTGCCCTCTAAATTTGCCCCCAGACTAATCTCACCTGCAATGACCACATCATGTGTTCGAACCGCTTCCAACCAACGCGAAAGACCTATACCGGCCAGCAAATAACAACATTAAGCGTGCGGATGAATTAAACAGGGGCGCTCCGAATGCGCTTCCAAACCATATCTTCCCCTGCCTTGCTTCGCTGTCCGCGGCTTCGTTCGCTACGAGTCCCCCAACTCGGGATAGTTCTACGGGGTCAAGGCAGAGGGGGTCAGCCATTTCCTTCAAGGTACAGGGGGTTCGCCACTTCCTGTTCCCAGTCTCTGGGAGATTGGAGGAGGATGAGGAGACGGAGGAGAAGGAGGAGGAGGAGGGGGGAGGAGGAGAAGGAGGGGGGGGAGGGGGGAGGAGGAGGGGAGAAGGAGGAGGAGGAGGAGGAGGAGGGGAGGAGGAGGAGGAGCAGGAGGAGGAGGAGGAGGAGGAGGAGGAGGATTAGGAGGGAGAGGGGGAGTGGGAGGAGGGGGGGGGAGGGGGAGGGGGAGGGGGAGGGGGAGGGAGGAGGAGGAGGAGGAGGAGAAGGAGGGGGGGGGCGTCCGGCTCCAACTCGCCAAGAAGGGCGAGGCCCCCGTCCCGCCAGCGCCCCCCACACAGTCCAGGCGAAGGCAGGGCAGACGACTTGACCTGGAGAGGGAGCCACAGATTGGCAAGTTAGTTCTTTAAGTCCGAGGACAGGCTTCTTTCCGCGGAGGCCAGTCCACAAGAAACCTTCTACAAGAAAACCAACCTTGAGACCCCAGAACGTCCATTGATTTCTGGTGTGAGCACGTCGCGCTTCCCACAGCAAATCCATCGAAACCCAAGAAACCCACCCGTCCCCGAACACCCCCCCGCTCACAAGGGAAGTGGGGGGGTTCCAAGCCCCCCCCCAGGAAAAAAATAGGAGATTCTAACTCCCCCGATCTTTCCTCGTCCGGCTCTCCCGGGGGGGGGGGGATTCGACCCCCTCCCATCCCGTCGGTCCCGGTGCTGGCGCCTGCGCTTGCGGCGGCCAGGCACCAACGGCGGGGAAACAGCGACGATCACCACCATCAACCATCAACCACCACCATCACAAACCACTACACCACAACCACAACGGCAACTGCCACCACCACCACAAACCAACACAACCCACCACAACCACCACCACCACCATAAACCACCACACCACCAGCACCACCACCGCCACCACCACTACCCACCACCACCGCAGCCCACCACCACCCCCACCACAATAACCCACACCACCACCACAATAACTCACACCACCACCACCACCACAACCACCACCGCCACCAACACCACCACCACCACCACCAAGCACCAGCACCAGTACCAGCACCAGCACCAGCACCACCACCAGCACCAGCACCACCACAAACCACCACCACGACACCCACAAATCAACACACCACCACCATCACCACCAAGCCACCAGCACCACCATCACCACAAATCACCACTACCACCACCACCACAACAAAACACCACACCACCACCACCACCACAACCACCACTTACGCCACCATCACCTTCCCACCCACCCCCACAACCCACCTCACGCCACAACCACTACCACCACCACAACCACCACCACCACCACAAAGCACCACACAACCTGCCACCACCACCACAACAAACCACCACACCACCACCACCACCACCACAACCACCGCCACCACAACCACCGCCTCCACCACCACCACCACACCTGCCACCACCACCACCACACCCCCACCGCAACCAACAACACCACCACAACCCACCACCACAACTCACCACCACCACCACCACAAAGCACCAACACCCCACCACCACCACCAAACCACCGCAACCACCACCTACGCCACCACCACCAACCACACCACCACCACCACCACCCACCACCACAACCACCACCACAACCACCACCACCGCCACCACCACCACCACTACCACCACAACCCACCTCGCGCCACAACCACTACCACCACCACAACCACCACGACAAACCACCACATCATCACCGCCACCAACACCACCACCACCACAACCCACCACCACAAACACAGCCACAAACCACCACCACCCCACCACCACCACAACCACCGCCACCACCGCAACCACCACAACCACCACTACCACCACCATTACCGCAACCACACCACCACCACCACAACCACCACCGCCAACACCACCACAACCACCACCACCACAACCCACTTCCACAACCACCACCACCACCACCTCATAGAGGCCCCAAGAGACGCCCAAGAGGCGCCCAGGAGGCTTCACAAATACCCCTCAAAGGCCCCCGAGAGCCCTCCGACGAGACCCCAAGACGCATCCATTAGAACTCTGACCCGAAACCAAGGCACGCTGGCGGAAGGCCCGAAGGCCATGAGAAAAACACCTTTCGACGCAAGCGCCCCCAATGCCCCTTCGACGCTCTCCGCCGCCGCCGTCAGCCGCTGCCGCCGCCGCCGCCGGCGGGAGGAAATGGAGAGAGGAGGAGGAGGGGAAGAGGGAGGGGGGGGGATCGACACCCCCCCTCTCCGTCACGGGAGAAGGGGGGGTGGGGAGTTCGACCCCCCCCCTTCAATCCAAGGTGGGGGGTCCGGTTCCCCCCACCAAAGCGCCCACATAACGAGCTCTTTCTGGTTTAGCGACAGTATCCTCCTCCTCCTCCTCCTCCTCCTCCTCATCCTCATTCTCCTCCTCTTTCTTTTGTGGCCCCATCATCCTTTACACTTCCTACATGTTACTGTTATCAAAAACATCGTCGTCGGCAGCATCATCATCATCATCATCATCATGACCAGCATCAGCATCATCATCACCATCACCATCTCCATCATCATCATCATCATCATCATCATCATCACCATCATCATCCTTCACACCATCACCATCACCATCGCCATTGCCATCACCATCGCCATCATCATCATCAGCATCATTACCATACAATCATAATCACCATCATCGGCAGCTACAGCACCATCGTCAATATCTTCTTCACAATGTCGGCGCACCCCTCACACACACGTTTCGTGGCCTCTCAGGGAGCTCCACTTACGGTTCCAGTAGGCGCGGACGCATAGGATCCCCACCGCCCATTTCGGCGCACCCATGAAACGCTTCGTGGCCCCATCAGGAGTTCCAGCTTCGATCTCAGTGGGCGCAAACGCATAGGGTCCCCCCGCCGATGTCGGCTCAACCCTCACACGTTTCGTGGCCCCATAGAGAGCTTCGCCTACGGTTCCAGTGGGCGCGGACGCTTGCGGCCCCCTGTCTATTTCGGGACACCCCTCACGCGCTTCAAGGCCAAATTGAGCGCTTCGCCCTCGGTCTCAGTGGGCGGGGTGGCTTGGGGTCCTCCGCCCACTTCGGCGGGCCTCTTGAACTGTTCGCGGGAGCTCAGCCTCGCATGGGGTCCTCCGCCGATTTCGGCACATCCCTCGCACGCTTCGTGACCCCATAAGGGCGCACCTGAGGCCCTCATGGGCGCATCCACATGCGCCCCGCCCCCGCCAATGCCGGCACATCCCTTACTCGTTTCGTGGCCCCATAGCGAGCTCCACTTCAGGTCCCAGCGGGTGCGTCCACATGCGCCCCGCCCCGCCCACTTCGGCACACCCATCGCACGCGTCGTGGCTCCATTGGGAGCTCCACATAACGCCACAGTGGGTGCGTCCACATGCCCACACCCCCGCCCACTTCGGCATGGGGGGAGCGGAAGATTACTAAACATAAAAACTCAGAAGGCCGCCGGATTTCTTGGATCCGCGCCGGATCGTCCTCCCTGGCGCGCTCCGCGCGCCAGGGGCAGCGCCGGAGGCGCTGCCAGGGGGCCCCAGCGCGGATCTGAGAAATCCGCGCGGACCTCCGAGTTTTAATTTTTATGTCACTGTTGGTTCCCTAGGCGCACCCATCACACACTTCGTGGCCTCATAATGCGTCCACGTGTGGCCCCCCGTGGATTCTGTACACTCCTAACGCGCTTCGTGGCCCCCTGGGGCGCTCCACTGGAGGCCCCGGCGGATGTGTCCACGTGCGCCCCCCCGCCTGGATCGACGCACCCCTCGCGCACGCCTGCCCATTTCGGCGCACCCCTCGCACATTTCGAAGCCCCATCGGGAGCTCCACCTAAAAGCCCAGGTGGTGCGTCCACATGCTGCCCTCCGCCCAGCTCGGCACACCCCTCACGAGCTTCGCGGCCCCTTTGAAAGCCCCCCTCTTCGCCCCAGTCTTGCTGCACCAGCAACTTCATCTGGTTAGGTCACTCATCAGCAACATGTGCGTCGTATCGTCTTTTCGCGTTTGATTGGCTTTTGGAGCCTCACGGTGGCCGCAAATTTGCCGCATAGAGCGGCACGAGGCCAAAACGGGGCGCACGACTGCCCAAGGACTCCCAAGAGCGCCCTGAGAGAAATTTGCCTCCGAAGGCGGGGGGGGGGGGGGCAATAATCCAACCAGCCCTCTGGGCGCAGGTGGCTTAGGGCGTTTCCTCTGCCACCCTTCCTTCTTCCCCTTCGGGGAGGGGTTTACCCCTCCCCTACCCCTTCCCCGTGGACCTGGACAGGGGGCCCCGCGAGTCGCCGGAGCGTCCAAAACGGCCTCGGCGAGGAAGCCAAAATCATTGGTTGTACTAGGGTTTGGGCCCCATTTTGGCATCTTGGGGGGGACGCTAATTAAAGCCCCCCTCTTGTTTGGTCGATCTCCTCAAAGATGGCCGCAAGAAGCGCCCAGGAGGCCCGCACTAGTTGAAAAGCAACAGGATGCCTCACTCCTGGCTGCTTGGAAAATGAAAAACAAGTCAGGTGCGTCGCCGCCTAGAGCGGCGGCGCCGGCGAAAGAAAAGCAGCGTGCGACCCAGGAGGCCGCCGGTCAGCGGACGGGGGCGCGGGGGCGCTCCGCGCCGGCAGGATCGGTGCAGGTGCGACCACGCGGACCACCAAGACCACCACCAACCAAGGACCCAATGGGGGGCGGGGGGGCGGAGGGGGCAGGGTCGTCGCGCGCTCGCCGGCGTCTGGTCCGCCGCGTACATCCCGAAGCCGCCTCGTCGCAGGGCCGCCGCCTCCCCGTCGAGGTTTGGGCCGCCGCGGACTGGCGAGAGTCGGGCCGCCGAGGGCCGGGCGAGCGTGGCGTCGCCGCAGGTTCCGCCGCCGTCGGGGGGTCGTCGGGGAGGGGGCCGCCGCGGGGTGGGGGGGCGTCGTCGTCGAAAGTTTCGGCGTCGTCGTCGGAGCCAGGCTGTTGGCCGCCGTCGTTGCCTGGAGCCCTCGGGTTGTTGCCGCCGGGGCCGCCGTCGGGGTCGCCGCCAGGGCCGCCGCCTCCGGGGCCGCCTCCGGGGCTTCTGGGGACCTCCCACGCCGCCACCACTGCCGCCGCCACAGCCGGCGTGTCCGTGGAGCCCGCGCAGTAAGCCTGGGTGGGAGGGGGGGGAGTGGCCCGCAGGACCTCGAGGCCGAGGCGGCAAGCCGCAATCTGCAGCCGTGCCCGGCGCCCAACCGAGGGCCCAGCCCGCGCCGTGATCCACCCGTAGTCCGCAGGGATGCCGACCTCGGCGCCGAGGCGGGCGCGGGCCTCAGCGAAGCGAGAACATGCTGCCCATAGGCGCCGAGCTGAGCAGAGCAGCTCTGGGCACCAAGGGCATGCCTTAGCGCACTTGCCGCGGCCGTGGCGGGTGGGGGCCCGGGCAGCCCCGCCCCGCCACGCGCTGAGCAAAGACCGAGACTGAGGGCAGAGGCTCGTCCCGCCACGCATGGACGCTCAAGGCCTCGATGTCGATGATGTCGATCCCCTCCTCGTCGCGCCGCGGCTGGGCGCCTTGGCGGGGCTGCAGGAGGAGGCGCCTGGCCAGGACCCGGAGGGCGTGTTGGCCAGGCTCACCAGAAGCGTCCAAGGCATCTGAAATGGCCGGGTACTCCAAGAGAGCGGCCAGGGCAGGCGGGGCCGCAGCACGGCGCACGGCAACCTGGGCGCGAGGATCGACGAGCCCCCCAGGCACCACCCAGCCCCCGGGGAGGGGGACATGCGGAACAAGGCGAAGCCCGAAAGAGGCGGCGTGGTGGCCCACAGAGGAAAACCACAACGGATAACCGCTGGCAGCTCTCAACGCCTGCAAAGAGGTCCCAAAGACAGGGTGCAGGGCCAGCCGTTCCGCCCACCACCTGCGCCGGCACCACCACGTGCAGCACGCGCGCGAGACGCTACGGAACGTCAGGCGCGTGAGCTCAGCAGGCGGGGAAGAGACGAACGGGGCGGCCCAGCGCCACTTGGGCGCCACGCAGTGGACCCAGGCGCGCTCGCGAATCTCCGCGGACCCAGGGGGGGTAGCAAGGCGCGTGGTTAGCTCGATCACCTTGCCCCAGCCGCCCCTAGGCAACGGAACCGGGGGGTGGACAAGGCCCGAGGACGCGGCCCCACGGATGCCGAGGTGCTCGGCGGTCCCCGCCCCTTCCCAGAGCTGCCTCTTGCTCAGGTTCTCGACCAGACCGAGGAGGGGGTCGAGAGCTTCAGTGGCGGCGAGCGCGGCGTCCCGCGCCGCCGTGTCCGCAGCCTTCGCCGACCTGTCGTCCACATACGACCACGCCCCAGTGGGATTCCAGAGGGATCGGAGCCGGGCGTGCCACGGGGCCAACACGCAGCTCAGGGTGCGCCCGCTGCGTGGGCAACCCGCCGGCAATCCCCGCACGGGGTGGAGGGTCGCTAATGCAGCCCCCCACCGAACAGAACCGGGGCGCGCGCCAGGTGTGCACCAGGAAGCGCACCACGGCCGGATGCGCACCTAGGTGGAGGAGGGCATCGGTCGCGACCTGGTGGGCGACCGAGTCGCACGCCTTCTGCTTGTCCACCTCGGCTCCGGCCTCGCCAGGCGCGGCGGCCCAATCCGCGAAGGACCGAACCGCCCCCTTTTCCCCCCAGGCGCCGTCGGGGGCGGGGGGGAAGGACCGAAGGAGGCAGCTGTGCCACGCCCGAAGCCACACGGGGGCGACCGCCACCGGACGAGCGTCGTCAGACCCTCTCTAGAGATCCCAGCGACACGGAGCCCGGCAAAACGCAGCGAGCGGGAGGCAAGCCACTCCTCAGGGTCTTCGAGGAACCGGAGAAGCACCAAACGAAGCTCTTCGGCGAGGCGCGGCAAGTGTTTCCCGATCGCTCCAACCTCGCTGGAATCCCACCCGTCGAAGCCAGCGGTGCCAGAAACCTGAAACAGGGACTCCGCCCACCCTTCGGGGCTAGGGGGCTCCACGGCAGGGGCGCCGCCGCGGGGACCCCGCAGTCCGCGGCAGCCCGCGGCCAGTCCGGCCGGCCGGCCGGAGGGGCGGGGCCGTCGGGAGGGCACCACCACGGTTCCCATGCGGTGCGCATGTCGTCCGCGGTGACGACCGGGGGCGGTAGCCTTGGTCGCAAGTGCCCCGCCGAGGCCCCCGCCGACCGAGCATCCCAGCGGCGGAACTGCTCGCGCCAACCTGCAGAGGAAACCGTAGCGTCCAGCGCGTCCTCGGCGGCGATCGCCTTGGACAGCGCCTCAGCCGCGTCGCCTAAGCAAGGAGGGGGCCGGCCAGGCAAGAGGCCGTCGCGGCGAGCAGCGGCCCAGTGCTTTAGGAGGGAGGCGGGGGGGGGGAGCCCAGTGACCCGCGCGCCTGCATGGTCTCGTGGACCACCTGCCGGTGCAGCCGCGCCAAGCGCCGCTGCCGGACCGAAGCGGCCGGCCGGTGCGCTGGGGCGGTCGGCCGACTGCTCGGCGGTGAGCCCTTCGCGCGCTCTGGCTGCCGGGAAACCTCGGCGAGGCCTAAGGACACGGCAGCCTGGAAGGCGGCCTCGGTACGGGCGTGCCACGAACTGAGCGCCTAGCATGCCCAATCCTCGCCGTCGCTGGGCCTGGGGGCGGGGGCGGGGCCGGGGCCAGGCCGGGGCGCAGGGGGCAAGGGCGCCGGCGAGCCGCCCCAGTCGTCGGCGGCCGCCTCGAGCAGCCGGCGTTCCTCAGTCGTCGGGGGGCGGAACCAGCGGTAAAGGGCAGTGCGGCGAAGCCGCTCCCGCTGCACAGGGGGGGGGGCGCGGGGGCCCCGAGGCCAAACGCCATCCCAAGATGGTGGGGCACCCCTGGGAGGGGGGCCGCATCTTCGAGCCGAGGGGAACACCCGCACCCAAGGCACCGGGTAGGGGCCGCCATGCCCTGGGTCGTACTGGGGTGAGCCGGAGGGGCGGCCCACGGCGCCCACGACGGCCTAGGAGGCCCCAAAAGGCCCCAAGATGGCCCCAAGAGCCCCTTCCCGAGGCACCCAAGACGCCGGAGAGTCCCCCACGACCGCCAAGAGACCCCCAAGACGCCCAAGAAATATCCCAAGAGGTTCCGAGAAGCATCCAAGAGACCTCGGGCCTTTTTGCTTGCTCTCCTCCTCCTCATTATTCGTCCTATCCCTTCTCCTCCGCCTCCTCCCCCTCCGCCTCCGCCTCCGCCTCCTCCTCCTCCTCCTCCTCCTCCTCCTCCTCCTCTTCCTCCTCCTCCTCCTCCTCCTCCTCCTCCTCCTCCTCCTCCTCCTCCTCCTCCTCCTCCTATTCATCCTCCTTCCCCCTACTCCTTCATCCATCCATCCAATGTTTTTTTTTCGCCCCCTCTCTCCTTCACACGGTTCGGCCGCCCCCCTCTTTGCTCCCGCATTTCCCTGATCACCTCTCAACTCGCCTGGGCATCGTTTCTGGATGGGCTGATGGGGATACTTTTTAAACTGCGGCTCAAAGGACGGTTCCAGAGAGCGGGTCGAAACAAGCTTGGGGCAACAAACAAGATAATTGCCAGCGGGCCAAAAGCCAACGCCGGAATGCACATGCGAGGAACAAAATGAACCTCATTAAGCCGCACCAAAACGGCAACCAACGACTGACAGCGGGGCGTCGCACAGTGGCGCCAGCACCCGGCAGCGGCGGCGAAGGGCAAGGAACAACGGACAGCTGAAACCCTGGCACGCCCGCCCGTGAAAGTGCAACGAAGGCGAGCTGAAAGGGGGTACGTAGGCCTCACTCACGGAGCACCTCATGTGCTCGAAGCTGGCATCGCAGAACCAGGCACCAGCGGACTTGACGTGAAGTCGAGTAGAGACACCGATGCGCAAGGCACACCGTGCACCGATACTCGAAGCGTCTAGAATTGATATCACCGTCCTCGATCGATGCCCTCCAAGATAGCCCCAAGAACGCCCACTAGGCCGCCACGAGGACTTCAAAAGAGCCCCCCAAGGACCCCAAAGGGAGCTGCAAAGGCATCCACAAATGGCCCCAATCCAGCCCAAATGCGGCTGCCCAGAGGCCTCCATACCGAACGATGCACGAAGGCGTTGTGAGCGTTTTCTTATTCGGCGTTTCGACCTTTGGCGGAAGGGGGGTGGGGGGAGGGGGGGGTCTGTCTCTGGACCTCTGCATAGTGCGACTGTTTGCAGCAATGCGTCCGATGGGGGAGGGACTCCAACTGCTTGAAACAGGCGCCATAAACAGCCAAGATCTACTCCATGGGGAGGAGGAGGAGGAGGAGGAGGAGGAGGGAGGAGAGGAGGGGAGGAGGAGGGAGGAGGAGGAGGAGGAGGAGGAGGAGGAGGAGGAGGAGGAGGAGGAGGAGGAGGAGGAGGAGGAGGAGGAGGAGGAGGAGGAGGAGGAGGAGGAGGAGGAGGAGGAGGAGGGGGGGTGGGAGCCCGCACCCATCGGCAAAACGATGGGTAAGGACACGATCACCTCTGCTCAGGCTGACTCCGATCTTCGGCTGAGCGGCTGCCCGCCCCCCTCTGTTCCACTGGGCGCTCCCGCACTTCCCTGACCCGTGCAGCTGGCATGGGCATCGCGGATGGATGAGCTGGTGAGGATACGCGCCGAGACGAGAAAGTACGACGAAAAGTACCCGTCGGTCAGAAGAAGTGGGTAGAAACATGAACAGTAAGGCGCTGGGAACAGAGAAGGCCCCCGCCCACTCCCTGAAGAGGAGGGAAGAGGAAAGCCGCTCGGCTCTTGAAGTAGGAAGGCACTCAAAGAAGATTGGGATATGGGGATCCAACAAATACCCTCAGGTCGGGCATGCCCCCCCCCCCACAGGCGGATTTTGGACGAATGATTTCACATACCCCATCGAAACTCAAAAAAATGTTGGATAACTTGTCCCCAGGCTATGTGTTGACTATTATTGAATCTCCTCCTGTAGAAGGCCAGGCCTGGGTTAAAAATATCTGCGCTCAACGACTGACCTGTGCTGCTGCGCACGGTCGGGAGAGAAGCGCGGCACTCTGGGCGCCCCAGGGGGGGACGACGGTAATTCACTTGCGAGTACGCGCGCGCGGCTTCGCACACCGCCAAATGTCCTGGTGACGCGGCCGAGTGGCGCATTCACCCGGCTGGAAGACGAGAAAACCACCTGAACATAAACGTTTGGCGCCTCGCGCGGATTTCTTGGATTCGCGCTGGCGCCGCCAGGGGGCCCAGGCGCGGATGCAAGAAATCCGCGCGGAGCGCCACGTTTCTGTTTATGTGTGTTTTTCTTGTTCGATTGGTGCTGCCTCAGGTGTTGTATCATATGCAGTGGTGATTTCTCCTGCGCGGCCAACTCCGTCGATCAATGATCGGACGTGGTAGCGCATCCTGACTCTAGAGCCCCTGCTGCCTGCTGCTCACGCCGGCTTCAGCGGCGTCAAATTCCGCAAATGCCATAATGACTGATGCGTCTACGTAGCGATCGATCCTTCCGATCACGCCCGCACTGCCTGTCAACGGAGTCTACGAAGTAACGGTACCAGCTTGCCTGCCTTGGCATAATTTGACTCACGCTGTCGTTTCTTCGGTTGTATTGATCTTGGTTGAGCAGGTCATACGTCTACTGCTGCTGGTGATGAGTAGGGCTAGTGTCGGTAAAGGTAAGGGCGGGCCGAATGATAAGGCGAGTTAGGCAAGCTCAGGTCGGACGGCGTCGCGCAAGAGCCGACGACAGATGCACTGGGACAGAAAGGACTCTGAAAAGAATGATCGAACGAGCACTGCAGAAGCGAAGCGACCCAGGAATAATCAAAGCTAGGAAACGGTGACAGCTATACAACAACAGAAGATCTGTAACCAAAGGAAGTTGGCAAGGGCAACGAACGGACAGGGTCAAATATAACATCACGGCTGAAAAGGACCTATGCGAAGAGAACGAGACACACATCCAGACACATATCCTCTCCAAGGAACCCCCCTTGCAGGTCGGAATATTGGAAGCCAAGTCCGCCCTAGCCCGATGCAACCGATTGACTCCCGAACGAGACGGATCGAACGAAAAACGGAGTGACAAATATCTAAAGTACCGGCACTAAACTGCTACGCACTGAACTGGTAAGAAAAGAACAGCGCTGCCGGATCGATGACCCAGTGCGGAGACATATCAGTATCTTCGGTCTTCTTCCTCAGGAACCAGCTCGGGAAGAATGGACAACGGAGGCCAGCAGGAAGCGGGACGAGGGAGCGGCACTCGTGGACATCGGACATGGGGGAGAAATAGGAAGGGGGTGCGTGAACGGAATGTCAGAGAGGAAGGGGGCGAACATAGAGAAACATCAAGTACTGAAGAAAGCGAACATCCACAGGCGCTCTTGAGAACTAAAGCATGTGACAATTCTTGGTGAATTGCTGGCTTGTTTTCTTGCGTTGTCTTCTGTTGATTTCCTGCTATATCTCCAGTACTCTCTCCTTCGACGGTCTACCAGGAGCACCGACAAAGCCACCTGAGGGTGCGTGTCTCAGCCTTCTGGCCGCTCTCCCGAGAAACTTCTGGGGGCCCCAAGAAGCCCCAGGAGGGCAGAAGAGCCGAATACGGCCGAACATGGCCTGGACATGCCTCAAACATGGCCTATGGGATGTCGATCGGTAGAACTGAGCGGGGTAAACACGCGTTGGGCTAACGCACTTCATGAAAATCATCGATGTGCACGAAGGGGGTTAGCGAGAGCAGGAGAGAGGCCACACCCCCTGCGGCACAAGCTTGTCGTGACGACATGTGCGTTGGTTTCTGACTCCGCGCGGGTCGTTCAGCAATCAGTGATCGTGGCTTTCCGATAGAGCCCGTTTAATGATTATTCGCCACAACGCCCGCGACCAGCCCCGCCCCCCCCCCCCGTGGTCACGACACGATTCGCGTGGGCGCCGTCTGCGAATGAACCACTCCTGGGCATTCCCAGGACGGCACCCGTACAAATCATGACGTGACCGGCCCCCTCCCCCCCTTCCCCCGGTCACGCCCGTTATCGCCGAAGGGGCGAGAACACGATCTCCTAGTACGGCCTGCTCAGCGTCGGCCGACTCCGGGTCACTTGCGGCGCACAGTCGTGAACGCCCACGCTGGGCTCGCCGCCATGTCGACACGGCACGAACCTACCCTGTTCTGCCCTTCCCTCCTTGGGCTGGAAGCCCTGCTGCCTGCCGCTCCAGGGCAGCAGCTGCCACCCGCAAGTGGTGGAGGGACAAGGCGAAAGATGGCGATGGCAAGTCGGATCGGAATTTCCAGAATCCGCCGGCCCTGTCGGCGTGTGTGGGGTGTCTGTCCGGTCCCGTCGACGGGGAGCCTCCTTTCGTCCCCTCCTTCCCATCCTCCTCTCCCGTCGGGGGAGAGAGAGAGAGAGAGAGAGAGAGAGAACACCCTTCCTCGTTCGGGGAACGGGTTCGCAGCTTGAGGGAATTCCATCCACGTCCTCACTACGTCAAAATGGAAGCCCCTTCCCTTTGCACTTTCCCCGGCGGGGGGGGGGTCCCGGGGAGCGGGGGGGTGTCAGATTCGCATCGCCTCTGGGGGTCCTTCTCTCCCACGCTGGTCCTTCTCCGGCGCGCTGGTCCTCCTCGGGTTCTCCTCCCCAGGTGGGGAGAAGTCCCAGGGGGAGGAGGAGAGTCAGATACGCATCCGTCCCTGGGGGTCCTCCTCCCCCTCCCCTCCCCTCTCCCACGCTGGTCCTCCTCTGGTCCTCCTCCCCTGGAGAGGGGGGGGGCCAAGGAGCGAGTCTTTTTTCTTCTCCTTTTCCTCCTCCTCCTCCTCCTCCTCATCTCCACCTCCTCCTCCTCCTCCACCTCCTCCTCATCCTCCTTCTCCTCCTCCTCCTCCCCCTCCTCGTCGTCGTCGATGTCTTTCAGGGTCGGCGGCACCAACCGTCAGGCCTTCAGAATCATATCAGCTGTGTAATCGATCCAAGCGAGTCACGGACAGCCATGAGCAACATACAAGTGTCTAACACATTTGGCAAACAAGGAGCTGCAGGGCGGAAGATGGCGATTGCCAATCGAATTGGAATGACCGAAATCACATCAACCAGACAAGTGGATCAGAACGAATCCTGGACAGCCATGAGCAACATTTCTACAACAACCACAACAAAAACCTAACAGGTTTGGCATTCAAGGAGCTGCGGAGCTGTGCCCAAGGCGGCATCCCGGTGGCTGTCAGGTCGTGCCTGACGACGCTCTCCATATGCCTCCCCACTCGCGCGCGCATGGGGTGCTGGAAGTCCAAGCATTCGAATATGCTGCTGACGCCGACGACACCGATGCTGGTCATTTCTAATGAAAATCATGGTGTCGATGGTCACGGTGGTACAGGGTGGGTTTGGGCCAGGTTCGTTGCATACCAGATGGGTGAACTCGGAGAAGCGGTGGCCTCTCAAAGCCTGGCCAGCTGCAGCCACACCAGCCGAACACCTACCAGTGCAGAAGCCACTGTACAACAATGCTGTCAAGCTGGCTCAATGCATAATCCTAGCGTGGTCGAATCAAGCTGTCACCGCGAAAAGGACAACACATCACCATCAACCACGCATAAAATGTCTCGATGCCCTGGCCGTACACCCTATCATAGCCAACCCGATACCACATCTAAAAGACGTCCAGCGCACCAAACACTCGTCAAAGGCAAAGGCGAACCACTGCTACAACATCAGGAACATCGGGACCCACGTTGGTACCTCCGTGCACTGGGCCAGCCCCACCAACTTACTGGCACAAGACAATCCAAGACAGCCCACGAGAGGCCCCAAGAAGCCCCTGAGAGACCTAGGTGAAGGCCCCAGAAGCCCCCAATAGACTCCCAGAAGTCCAATAAGCTCCGTTAGTCTACGAAGGGGCTCAACATAACATGATACCATACTGTCGGGCTTCAAAAGTGAAAATGTTATGTTGGTGGGGACATGCTCGGTTGAGTATTGCCCTCAATCTGCATAGTGACAGCTTCCCGCCCGCGCGATCTTCACGCGACTCTTTCAAACATTACCATAAGCAGCAACTTCCCTGCCGCCACGCTCACACAAGCAGATGGCAGCGATGATGTAAGATGCAAGGCAGTCCAATCAGAGAGAAATGATGGACAACGTCAAGGACGACGATAATAAAACAAATGAAGATATCTCCCCACCCCGTCAACCCGCCAGCCTTCACACATCCTCGATATTTCTCTCATTCCCGAAAGGCGATGCTGACAGACAAAACAATCAATGATGAATAGATGCAAACAGATAAGACGAAGCCAGGACTGGAACAATATCGCACCGGGACAAATCGGGGATCTCTGAAACCCAGCGGTTCTGGAGGATACATCGGGCGCTGCGGCCGTTGCAGAGAACTCCAGAAAGCTCTGGCAGCGTCCCAGGACGCGCTGGAACGATGTATCCCGCTCCTGGCCCCGCCCGAACAGATGCGGCAACGGCGCTGGCGTCGACAGCATGCCCCCGGACATGGCCTCAGCTTCTGCTCCATGGCGTCCACGGAGCGCTCTTCCGCGTCGGCCTCGTGCCTCGGTCTCGGGCCGAGCAGCCCATGCCCACGCGAGCCCCACGAGTCCACTCCGACGTCTACCCCATCATCAAGAGGGCGCCAACAAGCAACTCAACCTGAGAGCCCACACCCGAAAGCAGACATCCCTCGACCCAGACGACAAAAACGCTCCAACCCTGAAGCGAACACGTCCTGACCAAGACACTCCAGGGCCCAACGAAGAACAATGCTGAGGAATACCATGAGAAGGGGCAGTCAGGTCAGATAAGATAAGAGAATACAAGCCTAGATAAACTTATCTACTAAACGGGAATATAAGATGCTACAGTACAATATACGATGCGAACGTATCTATTATACTGTAATCACATAGACTATCATATTAGACCAGATAATACATGGTAACATGCTGTAATATGATACAATGTAAGATGAGATGCGAGCCGAACGCGTCAGTGCAGCCACCAGCGAGGATGCACCAAAACAAGTAAAGAGGGTAAAAACAAATCCTCCTCAGGAAGGCTCTCCTCCCCCCCCCAGCCAGAAAGGGAGGTCGGGGGGAACGCGAGGAGCAGCAGGAGGACGAGGTGCAGGCGGGGCAGCAGCACGAGCAGCGGCACGGAGAGGAGCGTCAAGGGGGAACAATGGACAGAGATGGCGGGCCGGCAACGATGACAGCACGAGGTAGGAGGAACTGATGCATGAGGTAGTAGGCATGTTGCGCCCGCTGCTCTTGCTCTAACAACGACTTGCAACTCTTAGAACACGCGGCAGTGGTGACTCGAGTCATTATCAGAGTGTGAGTTGCTCTTGTTATGACAAGGTGCTCAACTGCCACCGTTGAAGGGTGCGAGGTGAAAGAACGAACTCATCGACCAAGAGGGCGGATACACTGGCTGCGCTTGGTTGGCGGACTCGTGCCGCTGATAGCCCAGAGCTGACAAACGACATCTCAATAGGCATGTCAATTTCGTCCTGATGGTGATGCGGTGGTCTGGGGTGTGATAAAACTCGATGAGGATGCGGAGTGGAAGGGATGGGAAGAGGATGACTCGCAGAATGAGCGGGAGCAGAAAGATTAGGAGAAGCATGGAGGGCCCAGCGCACGACGAATGCAGTAATATCATCCTTTCATGTATATGATCTTCAATCCCCTTGTCCCCTCGCACATACCCTCTCATCCGCTGCTCGGCCCCAGTCTGACCCCATGGAGTCCATCACCTTTTCGAGCATCCTCTGCTCCTTGTCCTCCTTGGCAACCTGGGGGGCACGTTCAACGTAGAACCCAGACCATCTCCCAGACCACCTCCCCCGTCTTGGTTAGGTGGGACGAAAGTGAACAAGGATTTCGCACACCAAGAAGACAGCCGATACACTGGGTATGATGCGGACCAAACAGGACATGCGGTCGCGAAATCCCACCAGCCCTTCAGGGCGTGCGTGGTAGAAAATGAAGTTTGTCTTCTCTCCCCCATCCTTCCCCTGCTCGGTGGAAGGGTTTATCACTGCTCCCTAACAAAAACACCCCCTCCGCTAGGCGACCAACAGCCAACCAGAACCAATACGGACCCGCCATCGCTGTCAAAAAACAAGGTGAGGTCCACTTTGGACCAAAATCTTGGGTCATGATCGTGGGAGGGGGGTGCGTGAGCAGTTTGCAATGTGTTTCGACAGGTACGGCGGGGGTGCCCGCATACTGCCTGCTGCACGCAGAGCCAGCATCCCTGTCAAAAAGCAACGCAACATCCAGTTCGAGGCAAGATCTGGATTGTGCGCGGGCACCCCGCGATCGCTGCGCATTGGTTTTTGCCTTGGACGGCGGGGGTGCTGGCATATTGCCTGCTATGTGCGGGCCCACCAGACGCTATGATGGCCACCCCGCAGGGATTGCGCTGTGGTTTCTGACGAGGGTGGTGGGGGCCAACGCGTTTCCCGATGTGTACCGCCACGTGCACAAGCGCACCTGGCACACTCTGCGCGTGCCCTGAACGTGGCGCACCTGGCGCGGCTGAAGCATGCGGCACACATGGCGCACGTGGATCATGTGGCGCATCCGGCGCACCAGACGTGCCCGGCACGCTTGGGCCATAGGGGTGCCTGACGCACATTGCGCGCCTGGCGCGCCGGACACGCCAGGCGCACCTCGCCCCCGCGTTGCGCACATGGGTGTCTTTTGCTTCCCATCCAAAGACTGCCGCTGAACACGCTGCGGCTCGTGTGCTACTCATGTGCCGGGAAGGCGGGTGGGAGTGAACGAAACGGCTTGCGGGGGGAGAGGGTGTCTTGACACATTCCCCTACAGTCGGCCAGTCGGCCCGTATCAGAAGGACGTGCGAAAAAGATGCAAGCAAGGGCCTTGGACGCCCATTCCGAAGCTTTTCGAGCGGGGCGCGGCCAACGAAAGTGGCCAAGGATGGACCGAGGAGGCAAGGGGGGCCTCAAGACAGCCTCCAGATGGCCCGAGATAACTGATAATGGCTCAGGATCGCCTCCGATTGCGTTTAGCTGAGCATGGCTCAAGATAGCTTCCAAAAGGCCGCACGAAAACTTCCGATCGTGTCTGGATGTGCGGGTGGGGATACTTGTCCCTTGGGTCGCGACAGCGAACGGGCACCCGCATGTCGTCGGAAAAGGTCGAGCAACGAGCAAGGCTGGGGGACACAGCGCAACTGCCGCCGGCCAGACGTGGGAAAAACGGGGCCACTACA
>CAUYUJ010003202.1:273866-288866 GCA_963575745.1 Prorocentrum cordatum
CCGCTACCAAGATGTGGTTCGATGAGCAAACGAGCTCGCCGCACATGCGTCCAGCATCGGCCGACGTCCTGGTGTAGTTGTCCTCGTGGATACATAGGACACCCGACGTGGATGTCGGCAGCGGCGTCGCCATCATAGAACTTGTCCTGAATGCCCCCAACATGGCCCCGCCTGGAGGCGTCGTCACCTACGCTGCAGAACCTTGCGTGCCGCACGTGGGGTTTCCCGAACATGGCTGCCGCGCCTCCTGTTTGAACGTGGCAATGACCCACGACACCGTGGCCTCAGTCTCCTTGAAAATCATGGTCGTGGCCACGCCGCGGCCAGGAACGTTCGTGCGCCTCGGCTATCAACGCGGCGCACGCCATAAACGATAAAACCGGCGCCGAAATGGAACAATCCTGTTGGAACAAACTTTGGCCAGGCGGCCAATATGCGGGACACCTGGAATTCACAAAGCCGCGATCCTGCTTGGAAATGGTTGCGCTGCTGCGCGATAGTGATTGTATCATGGCGGGGAGCGGTCATTCTTACCCGCGGGGGGGTAACGGTAAACGTTTGGGCGGCGGGGGTGCCTTGCGACGCGCGCGAACACCAACGCGCGAGGGGGGGTCCAGCCCAACCCCCCCCCTCCCACGTACGACCGTGACCGTTACCCGGGCCATCGCTCAGACATCCATTCCCTGTGTTTGTTTTGGTATCGTGCGCGGTTTTGTCGCCAAGTAAGCAAGGATGCTCCAAGATTGTCCTCGCAGAAAGAAAAAATGCACACGTCTGAGCGATGCCGAGTGCCCGGGGGGGTGGGGCGGGGTCAAGTTAGCCACCTCGAGCGAGCCAGAGGGCTCCGTCCACTCCCACCCGCCCTCCCGCAACATACGAAGCAAGTGCGTCGCGTCCGGCGTCTGTCGATCATCTTATATCCTGGGCGGCTAGACGTTCAGAGCGCGACACGAACTGCGTCCTATTCTCGTGCCGCGTAGCGACCAACGTCGACGAGAAACAAAACCGCGCGCGATGTACGCCGCGCCCCGCTCCGGCATCTCATGTTGCATCGTCGGCGACAACATGTCCAGCGCGCGAAGTGCGCCGCGTCTCATTCCAGCCACGCGTGTTGTACCGCCAATCGTTTCGCCCCTGCCGCGCATGGAGGACGGGGAGGAGGAAAAGGA
The DNA here is from genome assembly GCA_963575745.1 of Prorocentrum cordatum. Classification (NCBI taxonomy): domain Eukaryota; class Dinophyceae; order Prorocentrales; family Prorocentraceae; genus Prorocentrum; species Prorocentrum cordatum. The sequence goes on from CAUYUJ010003202.1 coordinate 275,036, forward strand.
GGAGGAGGAGGTGGAGGAGGAAGAGGAGGAAGGGAGGGAGAGAGGGAGGGAGGCACTGAGGAGGAAGAAGAGACTGCCTCTTGGGAATTCGCGGGGCGTCCCATTCCCGCTGCGCGATTCGCAGCGCCGACGAGGAGAAAGTACATGTTGGCAAGAAAAACGTCGACGTTGCGGGGTTTGTTGACAGGTAGGACGGGGGGTCCCGCGTAGGGTTGGCCAGGCGTCCGGGCGACATGTCTGCCGCGTCCCATTCCTGCTACACTTTTCGCAGCGTCGACGACAAGAAAGTCAATGTTGACGAGAAAAGCGTTGACTCTGCATTGTTTTTTGATGGGTACGACGCGACCACCCGCTTAGGGTTACCCCAGCGATGTTCATTCCGACGCATTCCTGCTACACGAATCGCAACTCGACGACATGTTGGCGAGAACAAATTGAGTTTGTGTTGTTTTTTGGCCGATAGGACGGAAGGGTTGCTATCGGCCGGCTAAGTGGGGATGTGGGGGTGCTTTATCACAAGAACTAAAGGTGGGGTTTTGGCTGGCCCAGGTCACGACCGTTACGCGCCAAAGGATTCCACAAAACACAAGATCCCCGCCGGCAAGACGAGTCCAGATACAGAAGGGGGCCAGTCCACAAGAAATCCTCCACACGATTCCAAGCCCACCACAAGCAACCCCCCACAAGCAACCCTCCACAGGCAACCCTCCACAAGAATTCAGCCCCGTCGTCGGGAAACGGCAGCTCCGAAGGAAGGGACTGCCCATGGGGCGGGGCCCTGTCGAGGCCGCCGCCGCTTCCGCGCACTTCGTCGCTTGGCTGAGGTCGGGCATGTCTTCCTGCAGGCGGACATTGGACGACACATCGGTAGTAGTCAAAACAGTAGTCAAACATTGCCAAGAGATCGTCCCCATACTGTGGTGGAATACTTCTCCATCTTTCTCCTGCAGGGGGACACGCCCGACTTAGCGCTGGGCCCGCGGACGCCAACAACGCGGGCGCACTTCGAACACTCGGCGGCGCGTGTGCCCTCCTCTCGACTGCCCCGTGCCTCCTCGGCGGAACGCCCCCGCCACCCTCGCCGCGACGGCGCGCTCGGGCAATCGTAAGCAAACCCGGGACTTGCCGGCGCTCGGACGTCCATTCCCCGCGCAGTTCTCGACTTCGCGCGTGCTTTTTTGTTCGCAAGGTGCTCCAAGATGTTCCTCGATGGCCCTCGCCCCCCCCACCCACACACACACACACACACACACACACACACACACACGCACACACACACACGCACACACACACAAGAAAAACGTACACGTCCGAGCGATGCCAAGGGGCTGTAAAGAACAACCGCCCCCGACCCCGCAACCAGTGAAATCTTGCCCTGGGAACTTGAATCAGCCCAAGCTGAGCAAAGGCCGGCCGGGCATGTCCTCCTGCAAGCGGCTTTGGGAAAACAATGCAAAACCGTATTCAAAAAATTGAGTCTAACATTTTTTGTTTGTTCCCCCCTAACGCAACACCGCAAAGCTGCACAACAACGTGAAACGGAACAGCGAAAGGAAGCCGTTAACCCGCACGTGCCCGCGTGCAGAGTGTCCCCGAGACTTGTAAACCAACTAGCACAAAACAATACTAACACAACAAAGCACAAGAAGTTGTGACCAGACTATGTTTTACGATTGTTGAATGTCCCCCCTGTAGAGGGACATGCCCGACTTGAGCAATGACCGACCGTCCCAGCATTTCTATAGTCCAACCACGAAATGTTCTTAGAACCCAACAACTGTTCCAATAACAGGAGCAATGTTCTTAGAACGAAACCCCGATGTGTTAAACCAAGGCAGGCTCAACCAGAAATGTTCTAAGAACATTTCGTGGGAGCCACCAAGGATTCTGAGGACATTTTATGGTGGGGCTATCGGCGAGCCAGGACGCTTCGCCACTGCTTGAGTTCTACGATTCTTGAATGTCCCTCCTGTAGAGGGACGTGCCCGACTCGAGGCCGAGCACGGCAGCCGGCCGCGCCGAGGCCCTTGGCGGGCCCAGCCCTCCGCCGAGGCCCCGCGGCCCCTCCCGACGTGCCGGAAAAGGCGGGCAAGAGGCACACGAGATAGGCCAAGGTTGAGCAGGGACCGACCGTCCCGGCATTCCTACAGTCCTACCACGAAATGTTCTTAGAACCCGAAAATGTTCTTGGAACCCCCAAAACATGCTCTTAGAACCCCAAAATGTTCTAAGAGATGGGCCAAGGCTTGGTGGGCCCTGGAAACGACAAGGCCGCTTTTTTCCCAACCATCCTGTGGTGTTGGGTCCTCGTTTTGAAGAGACGTCGCCCCGCGTTCCTTCCTTCCTTCCCGCTGCCCCCTCCCTCCTCCCATCTTCATCATCATCGTCATCATCCCCATCATCGTCATCGTCATCATCATCTGTCGTCATCATCATTATCACCACCCATGTCGGCACACCCCTCACACGTTTCGTGACCCCATAGGGAGCTCCACCGAAGGTCCCAGTGCGTGTGCCCGCATGCGTCCCGCACACTCATTTCGGCACACCCCTCACACGCTTCGTGGCCCCATAGGGAGCTCCACCGAAGGTCCCAGTGGGTGTGCCCGCATGCGTCCCGCACACCCATTTCGGCACACCCTCACACGTTTCGTGGCCCCATAGGGAGCTCCACCGAAGGTCCCAGTGGGTGTGCCCGCATGCGTCCCGCACACCCATTTCGGCACACCCCTCACACGTTTCGTGGCCCCATAGGGAGCTCCACCGAAGGCCCCAGTGGGTGTGCCCGCATGCGTCCCGCACACCCATTTCGGCACACCCCTCACACGTTTCGTGGCCCCACAGGGAGCTCCACCGAAGGCCCCAGTGCTGCCGTCCGCATGCGTCCCGCACACCCATTTCGGCACACCCCTCACACGTTTCGTGGCCCCATAGGGAGCTCCACCGAAGGTCCCAGTGGGTGTGCCCGCATGCGTCCCGCACACCCATTTCGGCACACCCCTCACACGTTTCGTGGCCCCATAGGGAGCTCCACCGAAGGTCCCAGTGGGTGTGCCCGCATGCGTCCCGCACACCCATTTTGGCACACCCTTCACACGTTTCGTGGCCCCATAGGGAGCTCCACCGAAGGTCCCAGTGGGTGTGCCCGCATGCGTCCCGCACACCCATTTCGGCACACCCCTCACACGTTTCGTGGCCCCATAGGGAGCTCCACCGAAGGCCCCAGTCCATGCGTCGCGGCGCACGTCCCGCATGCGTCCCGCACACCCATTTCGGCACACCCCTCACACGTTTCGTGGCCCCATAGGGAGCTCCACCGAAGGTCCCAGTGGGTGTGCCCGCATGCGTCCCGCACACCCATTTCGGCACACCCCTCACACGTTTCGTGGCCCCATAGGGGCTCCACCGAAGGTCCCAGTGGGTGTGCCCGCATGCGTCCCGCACACACATGTCGTCCCACCCCTCACACGTTTCGTGGCCCCATAGGGAGCTCCACCGAAGGTCTCAGTGGGTGTGCCCGCATGCGTCCCGCACACCCATTCCGGCACATCCCTCACACGTTTCGTGGCCCCATAGGGAGCTCCACCGAAGGTCCCCGTGGCGCAGTCCACATGCGTCTCCTTTGCCCAGTACAGCGTTACGTGGCCCCATATGGAGCCCCACCGCAGGTCCCAGCCAGCCAGCTAGCTCTCTTTGCTCCGCGCAGCGGGCGACCCGCGCGCGTCGCTGGGACTCCTCCGGGGCGACCTGCGCGCGTCGCGGGGGCTCCGTGCTGCGTTCCGCCCAGCGCCTCGCTCGCCCGTCGTCGCTCTGCCCAGCGGCAAGAGCCTTGCCCGCTATCAGCCAGCCAGCTAGCTCTCTTCGCTCCGCGCAGTGGACGACCCGCGCGCGTCGCTGGGACCCCTCCGGGGTGACCTGCGCGCGTCGCGGGGGCTCCGCGCTGCGCTGCTCCCGCAGCCTTGGACTTTTGAGTGCGCGGGCAAAGAGGGAGTAAAGGAAGGGGAGGAAGCGGGCGCGATCCTCGCGGGGGGGCGCGCCGACATTGGCGTCGCGGCGCGCGGGCGATGCCGTCGGGGAGTCCCGGGGAAGCTCCTTGCGGCGGCCACGCCCAGCGTCACGAGTATTCAGAGGCAGTCGTTGTCAAACTATTGGCATTCATACACATTTGCACCACGCTTTGTCATATTCGCATTCATGCACGTAGACTCGCTCGCACGCAGATCATTCACAGTCAGACGCACGCGCGCAGATTCACCCGCGCTCAGTCTCCCTACGTACTCAGATCAATCGTTTTCGTTCACTTTGTGTACCACGCCACTCATGTCGGCACGCCCCTAGCACGGTTCGTTGCCTCATAGGGATCGCCACCGAAAAAATGAATCACTATTGCGGTACTCGCACCTGCATATGGTTGGGTCCCTCGTCAGGCTAATTTACCGGTTCCGTTTTGCCGTTTCTCTGCCGGTTCCGACGCCGCTGTTTTGCCGGTTCCGTCGCCGCTCTCCGCTCCGGTTCCAATCCTAGAGCCGTTTTTGTTGCCGTTTCCAGTCGCCGTTTTTTTGCCCTTCCATTTTCAAGGGGCACTTGTTCGGAAACGGTGAAAAAACGGCCCTGCCGTTTCTGGGGCCCACTAAGGGCCAGGGAGGCCGGCCGCAGGCGGGGTAGTCGACCGAGCGGGAAGCGTTCGACGAAACTTCGGTCCAATACGCCGCGGGCACGCTCTTCAACAGGGAGACGCGTGCCTGCACATGTCCTGGTGGCCTGATGCAGTCAGCATGGCTCGACACATGCCCTCTCTGCACTGGCGACGGGCGCAAGCGCCACGTGTGGGTGTCGGGGTGGCTGCTCCTGCCTCGACTACCCCCGAGTGCCCCTCCAGCATGCTCTGCCGCAATCTATCGCTGCACGGCGCCTCCCAGCGACCGCGGCGACAAGGCGGAGGGGGGGCGAGGACGGGGTGGCGGGCGGTGGGGCCTCTGCCGCCGCGACCTCCCCGCCGAACTGGAAGACGCCCTGAAGATGCCGCTCCACCGCCCTCCTCCCGGCCCCGGTGGTCCTCCCCTCCTCCCCGTGGTCGTCCGCTCTCTCCCTGTCGCCCCCCTCCCCGCCGCCGCCGCCACTGCAGTCGGCGTCGTCGTCATTGTCGTCGTCGTCGACGTCGTCGTCGTCGTGCTCGGCGTCGTCGTCGTCGTCGTTGTCGGCTTCGGCCTCGGCGTCATCTGCGGCGAGGTCGGCGTCGGCGTCGTCAGGAGTCGTCGTAGTCGACGTTGTCGTCGTCGTCGCCATCACCATCCTCGTCGTCGTCGTTTTCGGCGTTGCCGTCTTGATCGTCGGCCTCGGAATCGGCGATGCCGATGTCGACGGCAACGAAACGACGACGACGGCGACGACGCCGACGACGACGACGACGTCGTCGACGACGTCAACGACGACCACGACGCCGCCACCATCGATGATGACGACGACGAAGCCGACGCCTACGCCCACGCTGGCTCAAAGAGGCCCAAAAGAGGGCCTAAGAGGCCCCCAAACTGCCCCCAAGAGGCATCAAAACTGCCTCCAGGAGGCCTCCGAGAGGCCCCCCACAAGATCCCAACGAACATCCAATAGGCTTCATACCCACAACCCAGGCATAGTGGCGGGATGGGCCGAAGGCCAGTACATACCCTGTTCTTGCACATAATTCCTCCCTGTCGCACATCCAAACCTGTCGGTAGGGCGTGCGGGGCGCTTCGCCTGAGACTTCGTCACAACTTCTGATCTTGAAGCCTTGAAGCTTGTAACAAATATAAGGATGGGTAACAGGGTGTCTTCAAAATGAGACGCTGGCCACAGCGCCGCGTACACGCGTTTCAACACCTCGCAAACATTACAAGATGAAACGCACAACGTGTTCAAAATGAGGCTCTCGCAGCAGCGCCGTGTACATTCGTTTGGACACCTCGCCACAGATACAAGGATGGAGGGCGAAACCTCTTAAAAGATGAGGCTCTCGTCTCCGTGCCACGCAGTTCCGTGCTAAAACTTGCAACGGCTACCAAGATAGAGCGCAAAAGGTTGTCAAAGTGGGACTCTTGCCATAGCGCCGCGAACACCCGCCTGTACAACTTGCAACAGCTACAGGGATGGAAGAAAGGTGGTTGTCTAAATGACTCTCGCCATAGCGCCGCGAACATCTGGCATTGAATCGTACATCAAATACCAGGAATAACCATGTATTCTTTTCAAAATGGGGCCCTCGTCCCAACGACATTTCCAAAGATTGGCGACTGTTTCTTTTCAAAACGGAACTCTCGCGTGAGGCGTCCTGTAATTGCAAACCCAGGGCTACTTTTCCAGATGGTGTTCCCGCTTGAGACTTCCTCCATCAATGACCATGACCAGAAGCGCTATAATGTGTGACCTGTCCTCCTCCTCCTCCTCTTCCTCCCCCTCCTGCCCCGTCAGATATAGTACGCAGTATGAGGAGTGCCTGCTTCAACTCGAGTGGAAAGCGGGCTGCAATGGTTTACTGCAAGATACTGCGTACGCATGCCCTCTAGCCCCTGTGCGTACATGCCTCTCGTCATGCTTGCTCCTCATGATTTCCCTTCCTCCTCCTTCTCCTCCACCTCCACCTCTTCCTTCTCCCCCTCCTCCTCCTCCTCCTCCTCCTCCTCCTCCTCGTCCTCGTCCTCGTCCTCCTCCTCCTCTCTGCACACATGATCCTAGTCATGCGTCTCCTGCTGTTATTCCCCTCCCCCTCTACCCGACACCGAAGTTGAACACATAATTGGGGATGTCTTGAACACACAGCGAGGCTAATAGTAACACGCGCCTGCGTACTTGGGGGTAGCGAGTGTGAACGGTGTCATGAGGTCATCTGGCGACCCTTGCTGCCGCATAATGCACCTCCTGATCGTCAGCCAGGAACGCATCTACTTCCAGGGAGACTGGATCACGACAGAGCACTGCAGCATCGCCGGCCATACTGCTGTGGACGCGCATCGCATGATGGATGATGAAATGTTTCAGGGGTGCGACCGAGTTCCTCGCGCGGGTGATGGCACAGCTTAGGATGCAGGCGGCTGGTGCCCGCAACCTCGCGTCGTGTCCCTCTCCCTCCAGCCCGTGCTTCGGGCGGTAAGAGCTCGGACGCGACGCGTGGCCCTGGAAGCTTCGCTCCGCCCCCCCCCGCGCCTCCCCCCCTGGGAGCCCTCTGCCCCTGCTCGTGGACATCCCGCGGGGGCCAGGCACTCCACCCCTTGCGGCTCAGTGGAGGGGACGGACAAAAGGCTCTGCGGTGGGAGGCCGTCCCGTGTGCCTTGCAGCTTGGGCTCCAGTGGCTACCCTGACGAGCGACAGGGCTCCTCTCCTGGAGGCTCCCACATTGCAATTCCAACTCGTAGTAGCGGTCGCTATGGGCTGCACGCCCTCAGCTGCCCTGAGGCAAGTTGTCGTCCGCGCGCGGGAATATACACGACGCGGCTACGATGGCCCGCCGCGCTTTCTACAATGTCGTGGCGGCCTCGATTTCGGCGGCGACTGTTTGGACAATCCATCCCGCGCCATCCACATGATGATACAACTGCTACTAAATGCTTATGCTCGCTCCTGCATCCCCCTCTTCCTCCTCGTCCACCCTTCTTCCTCTCTGCTCCCTCCTCCCTTCCCTCATCTTGCTCGCCCTGATTCTCCCCGTCATCGTCGTCCTCCTGCTCCGCCCTCCCCTCAAGGGGCCCAAGGACACACAAATAAACAAACACAAATAAAAGGATTCCCCTATACTTTCCCATATGTTCTGTTTTGTTTGTCGTCCCGCCCAATTCCCATATTGTCCTCTATTTTCTTGGGGATCGACGATAAATTGTGTCTCTGTGATTGTTCCCCTCCTCATCCTCCTCCTCCTGCCCTGCCCCCCAGCCTTCCTCCTCCAGCCCCTCCACTGAGCGCCGCACGTCGCTGTCGGTCATCGCCTTGCCCGTCTGGCCCAGCGCCCTGCACATGGGGCGAACCACTGGCTCACACCCCAGGGACAGGTCACACTTACTTCCCTTGCCCCCCTCCCAGCAGCCTCTCTCGCTCTCCTCTCCCTCTCCCCCCCTCCCTCCTGTTCGCTGTGCTCCCCCCCCTCCCCCCCGCCTCCCCATACCGCTCCGCTCCCCATCTTCTTCTCCTTCGGATTCGTCGACGTGAGGCCTGAAGTTCTGCCCCCTCCACGTCCTCACGCCCTCCTGCTCCTGAGTTTCCTTCCCCGCCCGTCCCCCCTTTCTCAACAGCGCACGATTCTCCACTGTCAAAAAATCACTAGGTGCCTAGTTGATCCATCCTGGCAGATGGAGGGGACAGAAGGTGAGGGAAGAGGGAGCCAGGGAGAAGAACGGAATGGGGAAAGGAAGGGCGGGGGAAGAAACGTGGAGTACTGTAGAGGGCACCGCAATCGTATCGGACCTCTCAAAGAGCCCCATCCAGCCTGAACTATTGTACAGTAAGGGCTCAAAAGAAGCCTGAACCCTGGGACCCCAAGACATCCATCGACTCCTCGTGTGGGAAGGTCGCGCCTCCCACCGCAAAACCATCGAAGCCCAAGATACACAGGGCACCCTGGAGGCTAGCAGGGTGTTTCTTGGAATGGGTCTACACTGTTAAACCAGGGCTGAACCTAAACGGTGATGTTCGTTGTCGTTTTGTTATCGTCTTCCCTCTTTTGGTCTTCAATCCGCCTGTACCGCAAAACGAAGTAGAAACGAAAACGGCCCACGAAATCGCCAAAACACCGTTTAGGTCAAGCCCTGCTGTAAACCACATGAACATCATCATTCTCCCTCCACCTCCTCTTTGCTTTTGCGGGCGCGCCGCCCTGCCTGCGGTCCTGGCGGGGTCCCTGTGGGTCGTACTAGCGAACAGGGTGGCGGCACCAGGCGCAAGGCCATCGCAAAATTGCAAAACACAGGAAACCACCCTCCTCCCTCCATCTCGTGTGCAGGTGCGTGCGTACCGCGCTGCCTGCAGAAGATGTCGCTTCCAGTACCAGTGCAGCAGAACATTCAAGCTACGAGCCGAGCAGTTGATTGGGCGTTGCTTACTGGGGGGCGGTCCAGAAGGGGGGGGAGAGAAGAGTGCACCTTGCGTGCCCCTTTAAGGCCCCAGGGGCCCGTTCAGGGTCGCTGAATTGCACCCTTCTTCACCCCCCCATTTATGAAGGGTCCCAGGACACACCAAGAAATACACACAAATAACAGGATTCCCGATATTTTCCTATATTTGCCGGGTTTTTGTCTTCCCCCCCCTTCCCATGTTTTCCCATCTTTTCTTAGACATCGACGATTAGTTGTGTCTGTGTTTTTTCCCCCTCCTGAATTCATGGCCCCCGCCTTACGCAACGCCGGAGTTGTCCCCACTTCTGACGCTCCCGGAGAACCAGTGGGGAAGGGGGTGATCAACTGCAGGTTTCAGCATCCACCGCGGGATGATCGTCTGCAGGCGGCTCCGCACGGCCCCTCCGAGCCGACTCGTCATCCCTGAAGGAGCGCATTCTGTGGTCGATTGGAGGGTCCCCCCCGGGTTCGAGGGGGGAGGCGGGCGAGCGTCGTCGTCGTCGTCGCCTCCGGCGTCGGCGTCGTGCTTCGCGTCGTTGTCGGCGTCGACGTCGTCGCCGCCGTCGTCGGAGGCGCCAGCGTCGGCGTCATCGTCGTCGTCGTCGCCGACGTCGGCGTCGCCGTCGTCGGCGTCATGCTCGGCGTCGTGCTCGGCGTCGTCGTCGTCGTCGTCGACGTCGTCGTCGTCGTCGTCGTCGTCGTCGTCGTCGTCGTCGTCGTCGTCGTCGTCATTCGGCGTCGTCTCCGCCGCCGCCGCCGCGCCGTCGCCGTCGCCGCCGCCGCCGTCGCCGTCGCCGTCGTCGTCGTCGGAGGCGCCGTCGTCATCGTCGTCGTTCTCGTTGTCGTTGTTGTATTCGCTGTCGGCGTCGCCGTTGTCGTGTCGTTAACGTCGTCATCGTCATCGTCGTCGTCGACTTCTTCCCCCTCAAGGGGGTTCCGAGGAGGGGACCCCTCCCTGGTTCCGAGGAGGGCCCCCCCCGAGTTTCTGGAGGGGGGTGGGTGGCCATTTCTTCCGAACATGCGCCCGTGAAACGCGCGCGCGCTCTCTCTCTCTCTCTCTCTCTCTTTTTTTCTTCTCTCTCCCTCTCATTATCATCCCACTCTCTCTCTCTCTCTCATTATCGTCCCCCCTCTCTCTATGTATGTGTATATATACACTTATATATATCTACTAGAACCACACACACACACACGCGCGCTAAGCGCGCGCATAGGTTCTAGTCGCAGATGAGCCACGGGTGCCGCTGTAAACCACGCTGTGGTCACAACGACGATTTCCAGCGTTATCGGGCCCGTGCCATCGACGCAAAAAAACGCGTAGGCAGAACGCTCTCGCTCTGCCAGGGCCGCCCTTGAGGGGTGGGAGGGGGAACGCAACTTGTGAAATGATAGGGTGTAGCGATGCCCCGCTCGCTCTGGCGGGGCCTGTCTGGCGTTCTGGCGGGCCATCCCAAGAGAGGAGGGAGGAGCACGAAAGCTGAGGGGTGAGGGGAGGAAGAGGACAGAGGAGGGAATGGAGGCAAGGGCAGGGGGCGGGAGGGAAGGAGGGACGGAAGGGGGAGGCCCAGGCCATCTGGGCCGTTTTGGAACGCCCTGGGGCCTCCCGCTCCCGCTCTGTGGCCCAGCTTGGGCCTGTCCTGGGGCTCCCTTGGGCCGTCTGAGGCTCATCCCGGGCAATTTTCGGGCTCACTGGGGCCGTCTTGGGTTTTTTGTTGGGTGCCTGTTCGGCGGTCTCGGGGCGGTCTTGGGGGCGTCTGCGGCCGTCTTCGAGCATTGGAAGCTCGAGAACGTGCGAAACCGGGAAACCTTGAAGAAAACTACCGAAGTTCAAGGATATGGGCCACTTCGGGCTCTCTCGGGACCCCTCTCGGAGCTCTCTTGGGGCCTCTTGGAGGGCTCTTGGGCTGTGTATTGGCGGTGTCGGATCTGGGGCCACGTTGGGCCCATCAGGGCCGTCTTGGAGCGCCTTGGGGTCTCCCCCTCCCGATCTGTGGCCCAGCTTGGGCCTGTCCTGGGGCTCTCTTGGGCAGTCTTGGGCTGCTCTTGGGCAGTCTTCAGGCTTCCCTGGGCCGTCTTGGGGCTCTTTTTGGGGCCTCTTCGGCGGTCTTGAGTCGATCTTCGGTGGGTCTTCGGCCGCCTTCGAGCGTTGGAAACTGGAGAACGCGAGAAAGCGGGAACATGTGAAACAACTACTGGAAATCAGCGACCTTGGCCTCTTCGGGCTCTTTCGGGACGCCTCTCGGAGCTCTCTTGGGGCCTCTTTGAAGGCTCTTGGGCTGTGTATTGGCCGTGTTGGGCCCATCTGGGGCCACGTTGGGGCCATCAGGGCCGTCTTGGAGCGTCTTGGGGCCTCCCCCTCCCGCTCTGGGGCCCAGCTTGGGCCTGGCCTGGGGTTCTCTTGGGCCGTCCGGGGCTCCTCCTGGGTAATTTTCGGGCTCCCATGGGGCCGTCTTGGGGCTCTTTTGGGTGCCACTTCGGCGGTCTTGGGGCGGTCATGGGGGCGTCGTCGGCCGTCGTGGAGCCTCGGGAAGTCGAAAAGCGAGAAACCGAAAACCACTGAAAAAAAACAAATTGAAATCAAGGATTGGGGCCTCTTCGGGATCTCTCGGGACGCCTCTCGGAGCTCTCTTGAGGCCTCTTGGAGGCCTCTTAGGCTGTGTATATGCGGTCTCGAGCCCATCTTGGGCCACGCTGGGGCTATCTGCGCTGTCTGGGAGGGGCTTGTCGAAGTCCCCGAGGGGCCGCAGTCTGGGAGCTCCAGGGCCGCTCCGGGGGGCTCTGGGAGCGGTCTGGGAAACCCCGGTCCTCCGATGCGTATGCCCCCCCGTGGCCCGGGCCCCGGGCGCCCGGGCCTCGTGCACGCCAGGGACCCCGGACGCACCCTGGACGGACCCCCCCCCCCACAAACGAGTTTCGGCCTTCTCCGAGATTTTCGGGCGGTCCCATGGGTGCCCCAGACGGCCCGAGATACTCCCAAGAGGGGTCCACGAGCGCTCCAAGACAGCCCAAGAGCGCTCCAAGAGACCCCAAGACCGTCCAAGGGGGCCCCGAGACGCCTCAAGAGGCCTCCAAGAGGCTTCCCAAGAGGGCCCTTAGAGGGAAATGTCATCATTGATTTTTGTATGGTTTTCAAAAGTTTGTCTGGTTCTCGCTTTTTCGGGCCAACATCAGCCCGAACCGGCCCAAGAGGCTCCAAAGATCGCCCCAAGATAGCCCAAGAGGCCCCCCAAAGAGCCCGAAAACGATCCAAGAGAGTCCCAAGACAGCCCAAGAGGGCTCAAAGACGGGCCCAAGAGAGCCCCAAGAGCGCCCAAAGAGGCACCCAAGACGCCGCCAGGAGAGCCCCACGACGGCCAAAGGCCTCCAAGACGCCCCAAGACGGCCCAAAAAGGCCCCGAGACGACCCAAGAGAACCCCAGCAGGGCCCTGAAAGGGATCCAAAAGGGCCCCAAGAAGACTCCCAAGAGGCCCCACAACGCTACATAACACCAGGGCTCCCAACACTGAGCTTCAATGGTACCCCCAGAAGCCTTCCAATAGTTCTTTTCCTCCATCCTTCTTCTCACCGTCTCCCTCCTTCTCTTTCCCGTTATCCTCCTGTTCCTCCTCCTTCTCTGTATACTCTCTGGTCCTTCTCCTCTCAGCCTCCTCCTCCTCCTCCTCCTCGTAGTTGTCGTTCCTTGTGCTCCTCCTCCTCCTCCTCCTCTTCCTCCTCCTCCCCCTCCTCCTCCTGATCCTCTTCATGTTCCTCTTCCCCACCCCGTCAATATTCTAGCAGAACCAGTTTTGCGAAACTCTAAAGGACCAAGGCGCATGGCGCGCAGCGCCAATGCAGTCTTGTATCTATGTATATATATATGTATGTATGTACACCTATATATATATATATGCAAATGCACACATATATACGTGCATGCATATATCAATAGATGAGTGTATATATATATATATATATATATATATATACATATATACATTTGGCCGCTCCCGATCTGAAACGCCCCCCCAGGCTTCTGAGAATGAAGGGACCCAGGGACACACAAATAAGTACACACACAAATAACAGGATTCCCCCTATTTTCGCATATGGTTTGGATTTTCGTCTTCCCCCCCACTTCCCTTATGTTCCCACACTTTCCTGGGAATTGACGATTGATTGTGTCTGTGTGTTTTTTCCCCTCCTTCTGAGAAGCCCTCTGAGGCTGCGGAGAAAGCTCCGAGCCCCTCTCAAAGGCAGCCTATGCCCCCCGCGCATCCCGAGAAGCAGGGCCGCCGCCCGCCCGGCCAACCCGTGGGGCGCGCTGGCGGCTCTCGTCGCCCTCCCCAAGGGAGGAGGAGGAGGAGGAGGCGGAGGAGGAGGAGGAGGAGGAGGAAGAGGAGGAGGAGGAGGACAGACTCGCCCCCCGCCTGAAGTCGCCGGGCATGGGCTGCTCCAAGGACTCGGACATGGTGCTGGGCTCGGTCTTCAGCGCGCGGCACGCGGTGAAGGCGAGGGCTGCCGCGGCGATGCGCACCATCGCCCTCGAGAGGGCCGAGAGGGGCGGGGCAGTGAGGCGGGCGCCCTCGAATGCCCGGGCGGATGCACAGGGGAGGCAAGGGGCCGGGGGGAGGGACGAGGAGGGCGTGGAGGTGGGACGAAGGCTGGCAGGGCGAGGGAGGTGGGGGGAGGGGGGTCGAAGCTGGGCGCGCCCGCGCAATATCCGACATCCTCTCCCTCACTCCCATCCCTTCCCGGTACTGCTTTCTTCTATATA
>CAUYUJ010003202.1:301366-313866 GCA_963575745.1 Prorocentrum cordatum
GCTTCTCCCTCTGCGCGGTCTACGCTGCAGATCGAACGGTGGGCCGGCGTAGTCGCTCGGGCACGCCGCAGCCAGAGGAGGATCGCCAGGCCAGCACCCGTCGCTCAGACAGGAGGGAGGCCAGGAGGCCCGACGGGCAGCCCTCCGGCACTGCTGCCAGGAGGGGCAGCCCGGCCAAAGCAGAGGCAGGATCAGCCTGGCTGGTCCACGTGCGAGACCCTCTGGCGAACGCCGAGGCCGAGTGGGACGCGTACTATAGCTTCCCCGCGCGCTTCATCGGCCCCGCCAAGGACAGCGCGGACGACGACCCGAGGACGAGCGTGGAGGCCGCGGGCTTGGGGCTGACCTTTTCCATCCCTGACGGTGCCTTCCCAGCGCCCAGGGCGGAGCTCCTCGGCGACTTCGCGAGCGCCCAGCCCCCCGCCATCTGCTGGAAGTCGGGGGTGGCTATCAGGCTAGGCTGCTCGACGACGGGGGCGGCGCTAACTGCCGGGGGGCAGCCTGAGCCCCGCGTCGGCTATCGCCCTCAGCAAGGAGCGCATCAGGCACTACATGGCCAAGCGCACCATGTCCAGGAGTCGCAGCGCCACTCCTCCGAGGAGGGGCACGCGGGGCGACCTCGACGCGAAGCTCAGAAAGGCGTAAGCGCAGGACGAGGAGCAGAGGGCGCACGACCCGCACGTGGCGCTCATCTCGAACTACCTCAGCAAGCGTGCAGAAGGCCAGACGTACGCTGGCGCGCGGCGCGCCATCTCGCACCAGAACGGCGCGGGCAGACACGAGCTGCTGGCGGAGCTCATTGAGGCGGCAGATGCGATGCACGACGGCGATCTGCGAGGTCAGCCTCAGCCTCGCGCGCGGATGTCTGGCGACATGGAGCAAGGAGCCCGAGGGAGGAGAGGGCGGCCAAGCGGCTGGCAGACCCGACAACCCACTCCCCCCGCCTCCGGCTTGGAGTCCCGACGACCGCCACAGGGCGCAGGCCTCAAGGCCCATGCCTACGCTCCCGAGGTCCTGGGAGCGCCCCGCAAGCGCTTCCGCGCACTGGGTCGGCCCGCCGGGCCCGTCCCTGTCGGGGCCCAGGCCAGGCGCGCCGCCGGGCCTGGGCTTTGTCGGCTTCGGGGAGCGGCCGCCAACGCTGCAGGCGCCCGCTGCCTAGGACGTGGGCGCGTTCTACGGATCGAGCGGGGCCAGCTCGACCTCTCCTTGGGCCGAGAGGCAGCCCTGGCAGCCGTCGTTCGTGGAGCGGGTCACGCGGCCGCGCGAATGGCACGCAGTAGACTCTTCGATGCCCCTGGAGGAGCGGGCCCTGAAGGCCCCACAACCTGAGTCGGATTTCGGCATAGGGATGCAGAGCTTGGTCAGGGAGCTGGGCCGGGCAAACAAGCGCTCTGAGGAGCCAGGCGGCGCGGCCAAGGGCGCCATGGCCAGCGTCGGCCGCGCGGAGGAGCAGCTGGTGCACATGGCGAGAGGGTGCGACTTCTACACGGTCACACTCTGCCAGGGCTTGCTGAGCAAGGATGCGTTCCGCGCGCTGAGGTCGGTCGGGCAGAACTCCAGGCCGCGCTTCCGCTCGATCAAGTTCCCGACGAACATCACCAACATGATCGCCTACGGCCTAGCGGCGTTCCAGCACGGGGGGCGCGACCACGCGAATGTGCCGGACTACTGCTTGGGATGCGCCAGCTGGACATGGACAGCCACATCCCGCCGAAGGACTACAAGTTGGAGACCAGGCCGAGGCATGCGTCCACGCCGCAACACTGGTTCCAGGACGCCGAGCGGGAGGCCTGGGCGCGGTCGTGCTTCTACGGGCTGGAGCACTACGGGCAGCAGGTCAAGGCCGCGGAACAGCTGCTCAGCATGAATGACGATGCGGACTACGCTTGGCCGCCTAACGTCATCTTCGGCATCTGGGCCGAGCTGAGGGGCAGGTGGTGCGAGGAGCTACGCATGCAGCGGGCTAAGACGCTGGAGCTCATGGGCGATCAGGGCCCGACGTGGGACCGCATGCGATATGTGCTTGGCGCCCCGGCCAGCGCAGATGACCCGCCAGTGCTTCATGACAGACATAGGGGTCCGGCACCACAACAAGCTTCAGGTCGCAGTGGCAGACCGCCTTCCGCTCAAACGCCGCGCAGCCCGCGCTGCCGGCGCGCGCGACGGGGCGCCCCAAGGCGGGGGCGGGGCAGTCGGCTCCGACAGGACGCCTCAAGGCGGGCGCGGGCGGAGCTGGGGGAGGAGGAGGTGGCAGCCCTGGCGGCCAGGGCGCAGGAGGGGCAGCAGGAGGCCACGGAGGCGCAGGCTTACTTGGGCAAGCCCTGGCGCGCGAGGAACGCGGCCGCAGCCTTGACCATCGCCCCAAGTCGCCCGAGAGCGGGCGCATCATCTGCTGGGGCAGCTCCAGCTGGAGCTGCCGCAATGCCGCGTGCCCTCACTCGCACGAGCCCGCCAGGAAGGTCGGCTTGCTGGACCGTTCCGCGCAGACGCAGCTCATCAAGCGCGGCGGCCCGAAGGGGGGGGGCCGAAGATCGGCTCGCATGAGGAGGCGGACAAAAGGCTGGCCGCGCTGCGCCAGGAGCACGACACCGAGGAGGCCCCCAAGCGCGCGGGCGAGGCGGCGACGAGCGCCCCAGCCCCAGCGGCAGCAGCCGCCGCCGCCAAGGCCACAACAGCGGCGAAGAAGAAACGCGGCGAATGCGACGCCCACGGCCAGAAGGAGGCCAGGCAGCCGGTGAGGTCGAGGAGGCAGGGCAATAAGGCGCCGCTCCCCCGTTCGGCTGGGTCGAAGCACCGGAGGAGCTCAAGGACTTCCACCCTGCGGAGTTGGAGGAGCACCTTCGCCTCACCATGCAGGGCCCAGACGCTAAGTGGCTGGCCGACCACCGCCAAGCCAAGCAGCAGCGGGCCTCGCTCCCTGACTCCACGCCAGAGCTGGCACGCAGAAAGGAGGTCATGCACGATGTCGATGCCGATCCAGCCCTCGAGCACGTGGCGACGGCGACTGGCCTGCTCGGCTGCCACCTCCGAAATCGCGCGCGGGGGGCAAAAGAGGCGGGCGAGACCCACGACGCGGAGGCCCTGGCTGCACACGGTGTGGAGCTCGGCTGCCCGGAGTTGGCAGAGTCGGCGGAAGCCTCCCTGAAGTTGCACTACCAGGTGACCAAGGCGGGCGAAGTCGCACCGAGCCAGGCCACGGTGAGCCCCATCGTCTGGGGGGAGGACGACGGGCCAGGTACAAGCACGTTGACCTTGGCAGGGGCTACTTGGAACATGCTGGACTACCGCGACAAGTTCGCGCTCGACCCAGAGACGGTCGAGGCGATCGACGACTTGCCCCACTCTACGACCGAGCCACCGGACATCAAGCTTCGGGAGTGCGCCCTCATCAACGTCGTGGCGGCGCACATGATCGGCAATGTCACCTTGCCGGAGGGCGGGTGGCCGTCGGCGATCGCCGCCCAGAAGGACAGCCTACGCTTCCGCAAGAGCATACTCGGAGCTGCCAGGATCGCGGAAACCGCGCTGGGCGAGACCCCCGGGCCCCTGACCCAGGCGGAGGCAGACCTCCGCATCTTCCGCCATGATCTCACCTACCGGGGCCACGACAAGAACCACCGCAAGTGCGCGGCGCCCCCGGCGCCACCGCCGGACGGCCCGCGTCAGGCTTCCACGTCGGGCTTCTCAGCGAGAAGACGCCGGCCAACTCCGCCCTCTTCCTCGAGAAGGCCGCGGCAGGAGGGGTTGGGGAGGGCGAGGATGTGGGGGGTGGCAAGGTCGGCGAAGTCATGGGGGGCCCCTCGGACGGCGAACTCCGCAGTTGGCTGGGCGCGCAAGCTGAGGCGTTGCCGTCGCGCGGCTGCCGCCTGGATTTCCTCGAGGGCTTCGCTGGCGAGGCCCTCGTCCCCCAGGCAATGGCACAGCAAAGCGGTCGAGCAATTGAGATCGGGCTGCAGCGTGGGCAGGACTTGCGCCGCAGGCGCGATGGGTGGTTGCTGCTCGCCCTCGTGAAACTCCACGATCCGCGCGAGACCTGGATCAGCTGGCCGCGCACGGCCTACGGCGCGTTTGTGGCGCTCAACGAGTCTAGGGGCGTCGACCTGTCGAAGGTTAAGAAGGAAGGAGCCACCTTCCTGGCCCTCGCCAAGAGGATACTGACCGGGCGCGCGGCCAAACAGCGGGGCTGCTCGGGCGAGAACCGACTCCACGTGCGGGCGCTCTTCGAGGACCCCGAGGTTCGCGATCGGTTCCTGCGCCCGGCCCCCGCGCGCCCTACGGGCCGCGGCCAAGACCGCGGCGACCCCGCCCCCACCTCGACTATATGCCCTTGCTCATGCACCAGCTGAGGTAGATGAAGCCCAGCCCCCTCCCCCGCCCAATCGACGGGCGCGTGGCCTTACGGATGGCGCCGACCCAATGTGCGGCATGATTTTCAAAACGCGACGGGCCCTACACCAACGGTTCTCTCGGTCTAGAGGCCATTCGTATCGGTCCATCGTGCGCTCGGCCACCGCGGCAAATCAGTGCGCGCACTGCCAGCAAGCTTTTCGGACTAGGAGGATAGCTCAGGAACGCGCTCTCGCTGCCGTCCTGAACAGGACGTGTCCTAGGGTCTACCAGCACCCTCTAGAGATCACATAACCGTTTGAGCTCATGGCTTTCTTGACGGTGGCCTTCGCGCGCGGAGGCCACAATGCAGCCCACCGTTGCTCAAGGGATGGCCCATTGGAGCCCTTTGGGGAATCGAGGCGGCACCTGGCTGGCCGCGTTTCTGCACCTTGCACAGCAGATGTTCCCGCTGAGCGACGCGCGGCCCATGCAGGCGGCCAGATCGCGTTCCGAGGGGCGAGTAGGGCCAAAGGCCTCGCGAACTCGCGGGCGTGGCCGCAGCGGGTCGCAGGCGTCTTTCCGCCAGCGTGGAGGCCGCGTGCAGCGCCGCTGCAGCCAGGCCCCACCGACGCCACCCGCGCAGGCGGCGGCGGCGGCTACAGCCGCCGTCGCGGCAGCTCGTGGAGGCCACCAGCAGGACAACGTGCGCGCAGAGATCGGCAAGCTCTACGGCTTGGACCCTTCGACCCTGGGACGGTTGCCGCAGATGGGACCTCAGCTCATCGCGAAACTGGTGCTCATGTTGGTCCGAGCAGTCCTCGGGAACCCTTCCAGCTGCGGCAGCTCATGGCGGCGGAGTTCCAAACATTCACGATGAGCGGCGATGCAGCAGTGATTCGAGCCCTCTTCCAGGCGGGCAAGGCCTTTGCACAACCGACCTCCGCGAGAAGCACCTGGCCGACCCACGCGAGCATTCGCCACCAGACGCAGTGATGGGCCCCGCTTGCGCGTAAATCTCCCTGGTGGTACGCGCAGCAATCTCCAAGGAGGGGGACAAGGCCGGGGCCAGGAACAAGCAGACGTGAAAGGGCCACAAGGCACGCCTGGATGCCATCACGGACCAGGAGGAGCTCACCATGATGGTCAGGGGCTTCCGAGTGAGCTCGGAGTACAAGGAGGGGACGGCCAAGCTGATTGTCTCTCTCTGAGCGACGCGCAGTTGTAGACGAGCTTCGCGGCCTGCCTCGAGCAACTGGGCGCGGAGCACCGCGTCGGCATGGCACCGAAGAGCAACAACGAGAGGGTTCTCCAGTTCGCGCTCGACGAATTCGAAAAGATGTGACGGGCGACGGCAGGGACGGGGTATCATTGCAGCGTACTGGGGATGCCATCTGCGGGGGGCCCGCTGATGTGAAGAAGGTACCAACTGCGCCGACTGATGCTCGTGCTGATCGCTGGCGGGACAGTCTCAGACAAGTCATTCCCACCTCTCTTCCCCCGAGGGCACCCCGCAGGACCACCAAGAACGACGCCAGAAGGCCCGTGTCTAAGCACATTGGACAGACGCCATCGACGGTTGTTCGCAGATGCAGCAGGTCTCTGGGTAATGGGGTGGAGCCTTCTGATGCTGGAACTTCTGTTTCTGCGACTAGGCGTGAAGCTGGAATGGCGTCTGCTGCGGCTGGTATCGCCGCTGGAAGGAAGAGGAGGAGGAGGAGGAGGGGGAGGAGGAGGGGGAGGAGGACAAGCTAGGTGCGCTCGCGTCATATCTGACGTCCTACCCCTCCCTCTCATCCCTTACAATGGCGCTGATTTTCTCTATCCGCGGACGCGTGTCGTAGCGGACTTGTGGCTCCGCGCGCGCGTGCGTAGTGGGTGGTGGTGCGCGTGCGTGCGTGCGTGCGTGCGTGCGTGCGTGCGTGCGTGCGTGCGTGCGTGCGTGCGTGCGTGCGTGGTGGTGGGTGGTGGTGGTGGTGGTGGTGGTGGTGGTGGTGGTGGTGGTGTGTGGTGGTGGTGGTGGTGGGTGGTGGTGGTGGTGGTGCTGGTGGTGGTGTGGTGGTGGTGGTGTGGTTGGTGGTGGTGGTGCGGCGCGGTGGTGGCGGGCGGATGGGCGCGCGAGAAAGAGGCCCGCGCTGGGGCGAGAATGCCATCCTGAACGACGGAGGCCAAACACCGATCCGAAAATGAGGCCCACGCTGCACCGGGAGCACGATTCGGAACGATTCGGGAGCAGAAATGAGGCCGGCGCCTCAGCGAGAGCAGCATTTAAAAAAAAAACACAGGCGAAAACACGTTTCCCGGGAATCCTGTGTGTAAAAAAACAATACGCGGGGGGGTGTCGGACATCTTCGGGACGCCATCAGGGGAAGCGGGAGAGTATTTTCATATTGTGTGAGTGTGGAAGAGAAAAAAGAGGAGGAGAAAGAAGAGGAGGAGGAGGAGGAGGAGGAGGAGAGGAGGAGGAGAGGAGGAGGAGGAGGAGGAGGAGGAGGAGGAGGAGGGGGAGGGGAAGGAGGAGTAGGGTGCTCACCCTTCCACGCCCGCCGCGGCGTCGCCGCCGCGTCTTTGGCCACCTGGCTTCGCGCCTCGCGCCTGGCGTTGCGCTCGCCTCCCCCGCACCGCACACTTTCGGGCGGGGGCCCCGGGCCCTTTGGGGCCAGCAGGGGGCCTCCTCCTCCTCCTCCACCTCCTCCTCTTTTTCGTAATGTAATTCTTCTTCTTCTTCTTCTTCTTCTTATTATTATTATTATTATTATTATGATTATTATTATTATGATTATTATTATGAGTATTATTATGAGTATTAGTAGTAGTAGTAGTAGTAGTAGTAGTAGTAGTAGTAGTAGTAGTAGTAGTAGTAGTAGTAGTAGTCTTACTATTCGTAATATTATTATTACTACTATTATTACTATTATTATGATTAGTATTATTAATGATATTATTATTATCATTATTATTATTAGTAGTACTAGTATTATTACCATTCGTAGAATTATTGTCATAAATATTATCAATATTATTAGGTTTATTATTATTATTCGTATTATTCTTATCATTAGTATTCAGCTCCGTCTTCATATGATGATGATTAATTGTCTTCTTCTCCCTCCTCCTTCGCCTCCTCCTCCTCCTCCTTCTCCGCCTGCTCCATCCTCCTCCCTCCTCCTCCTCTTCCTCCTCCTCTCCTCCTCCTCTCCTCCTCCTCCTCGTCGTCCTCCTCCTCCTCCTCCTCGCCTCCGCCTCCGCCTCCTCCTCCTCCTCGTCCTCTAAGGCCCTTTTCTCCACCCCCCCAAAGAAAGTCCCGCACCAATTACCACCCGCTCGACCCTTGGAGAACGGCAGCCGCTCTGGCCCAGACCGCAGCGCGCCAAGCACGGTTACCTTCACGCGCCCCACGCGGGAAGCCTGGCCGGCTCGCAGCCTGGCGCGTCTAGCAGGGGAGATGTCGACCCCTATCCCAGGTTTCGTGGGGTGTTCGAGTGGACCGGACCAGAAATTCGGGGCCCAACCCTGGGATATACGATGGGGAGGGATTCCATCCTCGATACGGGCGCGTCCGAATTAGCCTCCCCGTGGGTTGTATCTCAAGGTGTCCCCCTTTCAGGACGGCCGAACTTTTCAGGCGGAACCCAGGGCTGGGGAGAGAAAAATCGTCTGCGAGCGTTGATCGCGCACCCTCGCGGCGCGAGGTCGCGCTCGCCTGGTAGACGCTCTTTCCGAACCGCACGAACGGGTGCCTGGTCGCGTCCCGTGACACCACCTCCTCACCTGCGGCCGCGGCACAAACAGCATCTGCCCAAGCAGCTGGGGCGTGGACTCCACCTTCTTGTGGCTTGTCATTTTTTGTGTCCCCTATCTCTTACGCACCTCGCCATGCGAGTGCCCTCCCTGTCTTCCACTCCTCCTGCCGTGAATTCACGCCCCCCGTTGCCCAGACCACCTGAACGCGCGTGCGGGCTGCCTCTGCCGCGCTGGAACGCAACAGAAACTCTATATTTCCCAACACTCCTGTGTTGGGTACTCGGTTTGACTAGCGCACTGTGGTCTCCATCTCCCTCTTCTCCTTCTCCCCCTCCTCCTCCTCCTCCTCCTCCTCCTCCTCCTCTTCCACCTCTTCCTCCTCCTGCACCTCCTCCACCTCCTCTTCCTCCTCCTCCTCCTCCTCCTCCTCCTCCGTCCTCTCTCCAGTCTCGTCCTCCTCGTGTTCTTCTTCCTCCTCCTCCCCTTTGCCTCGAGACCTCGCCTTCCCCTGGGGGTCTGCGAACTGCGAAAGTGTCGTCATGTTCGTGTCTTCTGGGACGGCCAACGGAAAGGCGCCCCACAGAGATCACCGTGAGACCTCGCCGTCCCCTGGGGGGGCTGCGATCTGCGAAACTGTCGCCACGTTCGTGGTTTTCTGGGAAGGCCAGCGGAAATACGTCCCACGCAGATCACCACGAGACCTCGCCGTCTCCTGGGGGGGCTGCGACCTGCGAAACCGTCGCCGCTTTCGTGGGCTCCTGGGGAAGCACAGGACGTACGTCATACGCAGATCACCACGAGACCTCGCCGTCCCCTGGGGGGCTGGGAGGTCAAGCGGGGAGGTGTCTGACGCAGATCACCGCGAGACCTCGCCGTCCCCTGGGGGGGGGGGGGGGGGGGGGGGGCGAACTGCGAAACTGTCGCCGGCCCAGCGGAGGTGCGTCCTACGCGGATCACCACGAGACCTCGCCGTCCCCTGGGGGGCTGCGATCTGCGAAAACATCGCCACTTTTGGTGGCTTCTGGGACGGCCAGCGGAGGTACGTCCTACGCGGGTCACCACGAGACCTCGCCGTCCCCTGGGGGGCTGCGATGGGCTTCTGGGGGGGCCCGCGGCCAGCGGGGTGACGCGGCGTGCGCGAGCGCCGCGCAGCGAATAGCGCATGGCGCTGTCCGTTGCCCATGCCGCATCCCTTCTTCAGCTGCCTGTTGCTGATATTGCATGGTGGCATACGCTACGTTTCGGGCCAGGCGCTGTACTGTCATAGCGCACAGAAAGCTGATCCTACAATTCGAACATAGCACATGGCGCTGCTACGCCCAATCAGTATGTCTCCAATCGTCCTCCCTCCACATGTTTCCACGCCCCCTCGTGGCCGTTCTCCTGCTCACGACCTGGCTGTTAAGAGAAACGCCGCATATGTGAAACATCTGACTCTGGCCCGACGTATTGTTGGCGAAACGCTCAATTGCATTGCGGATGCTTAAATGGTTGCTCTTTTGTTTTGAGCGATCCGATGTATACTCGCCACATGCTTAAAAGGGTTGACTACGTCCCCGGATAGTTGTTTTGTCTGTTCTCTCTTTCTCTCTCACTATCGCGCGCTGGAACCAATCCTCAGGGCGCTCCTCTTGAACCTGCCCCTCCCCGTTTCACGTGGCGGACTGCTGCTTCGTGGGCGGCCTACCTCCAGCCGGCCGTCCCAATCTTTGCTCGCCAGCCTCTCTTTCTGTCCCAGCCCCTCCCGTCCTGTTGTCACCAGTCTATGACTCTCGGTCTGTCTGTCTGTCTGTCTGTCTGTCTGTCTGTCTGTCTGTCTGTCTCTGTATCTGTCTGTCTGTCTGTCTGTCTGTCTGTCTGTCTGTCTGTCTGTCTGTCTGTCTGTCTGTCTGTCTGTCTGTCTCTGTCTGGTGTCTATACGTATCGCTCCCAAAATCTCTCCCTCTCCTTCTCGTTCTCTCCGTATCACTCTATGTCTCTCTATATGTCTCCTTCTCTGATTATATCTCCCTCTCTCTCTCTCTGGTTCTCCCTATGCCTCTCACTGTCTGTCTCTGCCGGTCAAAAAGTCTGTCTGTCTCTCTATCTGTCTGTCTCGCCCTCTCTCTCTCTCTGGCTCTCTCTCCCTATCTGTATGTCTCCATTCATCAACTGATCAACTTCCTTGTATCCCTCTTGATCCCCCTCATTGTTCAAGGTATTTACTATGTTCTTTCGGCTCCCAATGTCCTTTGCATTATCGGGCACCTCTTTGTGCGCCATCTGCTACAGCTTCCACGTTCTTCCATACCAGACCCCTCCGCCCATTCTCCTTCCCCGAGCCCAATGGGCCCAGCCTGAGCTCGCATGCACGCACCCTCGCAAGAAAGGTCGCCACACGAGCTGGCACCCGTGCTAGACCGCAAGTCTGCTCCCGAAACAGCGCACATCACGCCCAGCTCGGCAAACTCGACAGGATATGGAAGTGGCCGAAGCATCAGGACGGGCCAGAGAAAACATTCACACTGCGATGCCACAATTGCCTGTAAACTTAACGCGCGCAGATAACCGTGCCACTCGAATGAGAGATGGGATCCCCGAGGCCCGCCGCAAAGCTGGACGGGCACATCGTAATCGATATGGCTCGGACGTCCGAATGCCCTATGTCCTCCTCCTCCTCCTCCTCCTGCTCCCCCTCCTCCTCCTCCTCCTCCTCCTCCTCCTCCTCCTCCTCCTCCTCCTCCTCCTCCTCCTCCTCCTCCTCCTCCCCCTCCTCCCCCCTCCTCCTCTCCTTCCTCCTCCTCCTGCTCCTCCTCCTCCTGCTCCTCCCTCGCCTCCTCCTCCTCCTCATCCTCCTCCTCCTAAACCTCCTCCTCATCTCTCGAACCTAGACCCTCGACGACCTTCGATCCTCCTCCTCCTCCTCCTCCTCCTCCTCCTCCTCCTCCTCCGCACGAGCACCCCAAGGCCCCACATGGGCGAAAGGCTGGAGCATGCTGCGACAACTGTAGCCCCTGGGCCGGATGCTCGGGTCCTGTCCCGCCGGGGATGTAGCCCCACGAGAGCCAACAGGCTACACGGAGGACAGTGCCCGGTTGCACGACGGCCCGCTTCCGTGGCCAGCAAAAGTCGGGAGCGGCCAAGAGAGGGGTGTCCGAGAGGGGGGGGTGCAAATCATGACCGGCGGCATGTGCATGGCCCCGCGGGGGGGCCAGGGACGTAATGAAATGAGAAGAGGCGCCATGAAACCTGGGGAGATATCATGGCCCCCGCCATGATACCCCCCCCCCCTAGTCATCACCCCCCTCTTTGCCGCCCCCGAAAAAGAGAGCGGGGAGGGGGGGAGCACGGGAGAAGCTAGGTCGCCAAACTTCGCGCCTCGTGCCCCGCGATGCGCGGCGCGCGGTCATCTTCGCGCCCTCGCGAGGCCGCCCCCGTGAGAAGGGCAGCCGCTCTGGCCCAGGCCGCGACGCGCGAAGCGCGATTATCTTCACGCCCCCGCGGGTGACCCGGGGAACGGCGACGGCGGAGCGAGATCACAGCAGGAAACACATCAAACTCACGATGCTCCACAAAAGTCGAGCTCACGAGGGGCGGCATGCAAACACGCTCACGCACACCCTCCAAACAGGACGGGGTATGACGGCCACGAGACGGAACGCTATCTCAGACAGCGTCGAAACATGCGTCTTCATTAGCTCCGCTGGGAGACCAGGCTCACAATGCCAAGCTTCTATGACAGCATGAGTAGCGGAACGAAAAATGACACAAACATAAAAACTCAGAGGTCCGCGCGGATTTCTCGGATCGGCGCTGACCCCCTGCCTGTCTTGCGGAGCGCGCCAGGGGCGTCGCCGGAGGCGCCGTCAGGGGGGTCCAGCGCCGATGCGAGAAATCCGCGCGGACCTCCAAGTTTCTGTTTATGCTATTCTTCGTTCCCCTGATGCCAGAGCCCATCAACGCTTGCCTATCACGAGCCCTCTCTCCCCCCATTCTCGGCTGCGCCCGCTCCGCTCCCACCGAGAACCTGGCACAGACTCCCGCGGATCCTCCGGCGCCAGCCCGGCCTGGCGGGCTGCGGGGGGAGTGCCAGGCGGAGACCGAGGGCTGCGAGGAGTGTGGAGCAGGAACCCAAGGCCACGCTAACGGCGATGCTGCTTAGAGGTAATGTTGGGAACCCACTTGTAGGAAATCACGGTCCACACCTTCCTACATTTCTAATATGCAGATGCATCAAACGAAAACGACACAGCGAATTGTGGGAAAGCACGAGCCACGCGTTCCCACAAAACCGAAATCTACATCGTTGTTACCTGCATCGCCGTTAGCGTGTCTACGGGGGGTGACAGGTGGAGGGAACGAACACCACAACTGTGACCGAAGGCGAAGCGCTGGTGCCACTCTTGGGCACCATCCATCTTCGTCACCGTCGATTCGTGGAGCATCCTCGC
>CAUYUJ010003202.1:318866-396366 GCA_963575745.1 Prorocentrum cordatum
GCGCTGGCGGCGGGCTCGGGCTGCAGGGCCTCGCGCACCGCCGCTTGCCCGCCTTCGTGGGGGCTTGGCAGGCGTGCCTGGCGGGCGTCTGCAGTGAGCTCGGACTCTCCAGCCTCGAGGCTTTCCAGCTCGCCTGCCCGGCTGCGTGGGGGGCGGCCGAGGGGGCGGGCCGCGCTCTCCAGGTGCGCGGCGCGACCTGGCTGTGCGCCGCCGCGGAGCCACAGGCGAAAGCACAGCGCGCCCTCGCGGCGCCGGAGCAGCACGCGCGCCGGCAGCGGCTCCTGGGCTCCTTGCCACCAGACCGGGCAGCGCAGCTACGCTCGGCCAGCGGGAAGGGAGCGGGGAGCTGGCTCCAGCCGCCAGCTGCGGAGGACCACGTGCTGGCGGACGCGCACTTCCTCCCAGCCCTCGCGCTGCGCCTCCAGCTGCCGCTGCCAGCGACCGCCAGCGCCACCTGCTGCCGGTGCAGGGAGGACGGCACGCGCTGCGGGGCCGACCTGACGGTGGGGCACTGGGTTGCCACGTCGGCGGCGGCACGATCCAGCGCCACGACGGCGTCCGGGATTGGCTCGCCCGCTGGCTCGGCGCCCGCGGCGCGACAGGCGTGGCCACGGAGCAATTCGTGCCCGCTTGGGACCGCGCGCGCCCTGACGGCACCGTGGAGGCCGCTCGCCTCGACGTGGCCTTCACAGACCCCACGGTCGGCGTTGCCTACGTCGACGTGGTGGTTACTGACGCCTCTCTCGGCGCGAACACGCCGGCGGGCCGGGGCCGCGCCGCCCGGGACGGCGCCGCTGCCGCTGCCTGGGAGGAGCGCAAGCACGCGCGCTACCCGGGCCCAGCGCTGACGGCTTTCGCGCTGGAGGCCCTCGGGCGCGCTGGGAAGGAGGCGCAGGCGCTCTTGCGCACCTGGGCGCGCGGAGACGCGGAGGCGCTCGCGGCGGCGCGCCAGAGCCTCGCGGCGACCCTTCAGCGGGGCAACGCCGAGGCGCTCCGCTCCGCTTGCTTCGCTGCACGCGGGGCGGTGCGCCGCGGGGCTGGCGGCGGCGAGCCGGCGGCGCGCCGCCCGCGCGCTAGCTAGGCGTGCGCCCGCCGGCCTGCGGCGCCGGCGCGGAGCACGGCGAGGACCCGCTAGGCGGGCCAGGCGGCGGCGGCGCGGGCGGCGCGGGCGGCGCTGGCGCCGGCGGCCGCCGGGGACGCTGCGCGGGGCGGCGACGCTGCCGGCGGAGGAGGGCGCCGGGCGCTTGCGGGAGCTGGCCGGGCTGCTGCGGCGGGGGGCCGGGCGGCGGCGCCGGCGCTGGGCGGCGGCGACTGACTGCGCGCAGGCAGGCGCCGAACTGCCGCCCGAGCTGGAGGAGCAGGGCGGCTATCCGGCCGGGGGCCAAGCCTCCCAGACCTTCTGGGCGGTCTGGCACCCGGCCGGGAGGTGTCGAGGCGGTGCCCAACCTCTCCGCCGCGTTCGCGGCCACGCACAGTGGGGGCGGGGCGGGCGGCGGCCTGCGGGAAAGGGCCCGCGCCGCGCGCCGAGCGCCCCGGAGATCCCCCCGGACTCGGGGTCTCCGGGGCCCCGCTGCCAGGAGGAGGAGGAGGAGGAGGAGGAGGAGGAGGAGGAGGAGGGAGGAGGGGGAGAGGAGGAGGGGGAGGGGAGGAGGAGGAGGAGGAGGAGGAGGGGAGGGGAGGAGGAGGAGGAGGAGGAGGAGGAGGAGGAGGAGGAGGAGGAGGAGGAGGAGAGGAGGAGGAGGAGGGAGGAGGCGGAGGAGGAGGAGGAGGAGGAGAGAGGGAGGAGGAGGAGGAGGAGGAGGAGGCGGAGGAGGAGGAGGAGGCGGAGGAGGAGGAGGCGGAGAGGAGGAGGAGGAGGAGGAGAAGGAGGAGGAGGAGGAGGAGGAGGAGGGGAGGGAGGAGGAGGAGGAGGAGGAGGAGGAGGAGGAGGAGGACGGATGCCTTCTTAATCAAGGTCGACTTGCGCTTGAGGCTCGACGCCACGTTGAGGACACCGAGGGTCATTCGACCCCTCACCTGGGGGGAGCGCCGAGGGGCGGGGGAGAAGCTTTGAAGGGGCCCTGGGACCCCAACGGGCCGACCCAACGGGCCAGAGGCGTGCTAAGATCTCCGGTAACTGCTAAATAATACTTCTACTTCGCGCGCGCAGGGCGGCCCCTGGGGGTCCCCGGACGAGAAGTACTCCGGGCGATCCCCGGCACACTCGGATCAGAGATGGTTTTCCTCTTGGGCGCCGCCCCCGTGGCCCTCCAGAGAGCCCCAAGAAGGGCCACGAGGCCGCCAAGAGCCCTCCAAGATGGTTCAAGAGTGCTCCGAGATGCCACGCGATCGTTCCAAGACGCCCAAGATGGCCCCCAGACGCCCCAAGAGGCCTCCAAGAGCACCCCCCAGAGGGCCCCAAGAGGCAAAACTCATTACTTTTCCTTAGGTTTTGGGCAGATTTTGGCGTGTCCATCATTTCGGCTTCCCGACGCCCCAAGACGGCCCAAGAGGCCCCCAAGATCGCCCTAAGAGGGCCCATAAAGCTCCCAAGAAGGCCCCAAGATGGCCCAAGAGGGCTCCAAGACGGCCCCAGAGGCATCCAAGACGGCCCAAGAGGGGCCCAAGAGGGCCCCAAGCGATGCCCCAAAGGGGGAACACAAAACAAAACTTCGAGCCCTCGGCCTGAAGAAGCCCCCAGGAGGCCTCATTAGGCCCCTGAGAGGCCCCCAAAGCCCCCGAAAGGCCCTCAGGAGGCCCCCAAGCGACGCTGAAGAGGCCCCCCAGCGGCCCCAAGAGGCTCAGTCATGCGAAATGGGCCGGCGGAATGAGCGAAGCGATTCAATAAACATATTCCCCACATTTTCGCATATTTTCTGGGTTTCTGTCTTCCCTCCCACTGCCCACATTTTCCCATATTTTCTGGGGAATCGACGATTACTTGTGTCTGTGTGCTTCTTTCCCTCCTGAAGCTTGTTCTTTGTGTAGAGGGGCTTGAACAGGGTTGCTTGGATTGGACATGGGCCCTGGCTCGCCTTTGAGGGTCAGCCAGGGTCCCTTGGATTTCAGAATTGGAGTGGGGGGAGGCCGGAAAATTACCATGGCGAAAAAACAACCGCCCACGGAGAGTGGGGCATTCGATTTTCGCAACGGTTTCGCCCAGGCGACCCCTCCCTGACAAACCTGCCATCTACCCTCGTGTGCCTGCTTGTTCGCGGAGCGTTCGCTCGCGAACACTCCTAAAACAACGGAAGCCCTTGGATTGAAGGCGGCTGACTAATACACGCATCAACGATTGAAGACGGCTGATTGGAGAGAGGGGAAATGAGGTTGCCACTCCAACTTTCCACGCGCGAGAGCATGCAGGGGAAATACAGGCTCGGGTGGGGAGGTGGGGACTCTCGACCTGGAAAGAACTGGGTCACTAAACTTCGCGCATCGCGCCCCGCGATGCACGACGCGCGGTTACCGTCGCGCCCCCGCGAGGCCGCCTGGGAGAAGGGCGGCTCTCCAGCGCAGGCCGCGACGCGCGAAGCGCGATAATCTTCGGTCCCCTGGGGGCGACCTAGAACTAGGTCGGGCGTGTCCTCCTATAGGGGGATTTTGGACGACAAATAAAACATGGTCCAAAAATCTTCAAAAATAGACAAACATATTCAATGATAGTCGTACTATGTTTTGACTATGTTTGAATATTCCTCCTGCAGGGGGACCTGCCCGACCTAAAGCTAGAAGAAAGATGCAGCACCGAGAGGTCGGCTGTGGGCCCCGACGGCGAGGGCGCAACGCTCTCCTGAGCAGGATGGGGCGCCCTAGCCCCGATCGGCGAGGAATGTGCAATTCGGAAGTCGATGTCGCCCACCCGCACTGGTGAACGCTTTTTTATCCGGCGCCGAACACTGGGCGGAAGGGGGGCGGAAGGGGGGGATCTGGCGCCGGACTTCTGCTTAATGCGACGGTTTGCGGCAGTGCGTCCTATGGAGGGGGCTGCACCTGCCCGAAAGAGGCGCCCAAAACGGCCAATATCGACTCCCTCGGGGGGGGGGAGAAGAGGGGGGAGGGCCCGCGCCGATCGGCAAAACAACGAATAAAAAAACGATCACCCACCCACACTGTGCCAAACATTGATTCGGCTGCGTTTCCCCCCTTCTCCATCCCTTTCCTTCTATTAAGAACCTCCTTCCGTCGCACCCACAGACGTGCCAGTAGGGCGGGCCGGGCGTTTCGCCTGAACCTTCCTCACCATTCCCGACCCCGAAGCTTGAAAGTTGCAACAGTTTCGAGGGTGGTTTCAAAATGTAGCCCTCGCCTTAGCGCTGTGCACATTTGTCTTAACAAGTTGCAACTGTCTTGAGGATAAAGGCACAGGGTTTTCAACACGTGGCCCTCGCCTGAGTGCCGCACACACTGGTTTCAAACGTTTGCGACACTTTGAAGAGTTCGCATGGCTGAATGGAGTCCCAGCAACGGAGTTCTGGAGCGACTTGGGATTGTCAGGGCGCGACAATCACGCTGATTCGCGGTGCTGGAGTTCCAGGAATGGTGCCGTGGCAAGATTTAGGACTGTCAGGAAACAACCTTCACGTTGATCCGCGGTGATGTCGCGGGAGTTGCGTTGTGGTGCGAGTGAAGATTATCAGACAGTTGTCTTCTAATGGGCTCCACTCCCCCATTGAACATATTTGCTGCACGGGCATACGAAGAGGGGACTTCAAAGGAGGGTCTATTGTAACATCGTTGATGCGTCTTGGGTTTACACTGGTCCCCCTCCTCCTCCTCCTCCTCCTCCTCCTCCTCCTCCTCCTGCTCCTCCTCCTCCTCCTCCTCTCAGCCACAAGGCTCTCTGCGGATGACCAATAAGCCAAACCCGCCCCAACGGAGGCCGCCTAAGTCGGGCCGGAGCAGATGGGGTCGGAGGATCGTGCCGCATCTCCGGCGCATCCCCGATGCGTCGGCGACGTCGGGATGGAGAAAGTCGCGCTCCGGATCACAAGCATCGCCAACTCGTCAGCGATGCGGCGCGATACTCCGACCCCATATGCGAATAATTCGCGCTCCCACGGCCGCGAATCTTCGGTCCATTTCCTCAGGGTTAGGTCGGGCCTGTCCCTCTACAGGAGGATTTTGGACGAAAAATGAAGAATAACCCTCCCAAAAAATACCCCAAAAAGATGTCCAAACATATTCAAAAAATAGTCCCCCGACTATTGTATGACTATTTTTGAATATTCCCCTTGTAGAGGGACAGGCCCGACTTAACCTTAAGGCCCTTTGGCCCCACCTGCTCTCTGGGCCCGGCCCCGCCGACCCCCTCCGTGACAGGCCCCTTCCGCGACGAGCCCCCCTCGCGCTCGGGGCCTCTCTGGCCGCCTGCCACCTGGACCCACTCTCGAGTAGCCGCTACAGTAGGCCTTGATTGGACAGGGCACGCGAGAGGACACAAGACCCTCCCGAGGGCCACATCGCCATAGGAGTGTAAAAAAGCACGTGTCGCGAGGCACAGGACACAACGGTACCCTTGAGCTGGCAAGGTTGACCTACTAATAAATCCGGGCCGACTGTACCGGGGGGGCGGGGGGAATGAACGGAGGGCAATCGAGAAGGAGCAAGTGGCCACAGAGGGGCCCCAAGGCTGCCGCCGCGGCCACAGGGAAGGCGCTGGAAAGGCACGCCTTCTCTCCCCTGCCCGCACTCGTTCCCCCCCCCCCCCGGTTGCCGCCCGCCCGACACTGCGGCGGCCTCGACTCCCCACGCCCCTGGTCACCCCCGGCGGCATCCCTCGGGTGACAGCCCGGCGTGGGCTGCCCGACCTCCTCCCCCAGAGGAGCAACGATGGGGCGGGACCGGCGTGGAGGGGGGAAAATCAAGCCGGAATCGGCGATACGTCGCCGATACATCCAGAAGAAGAGAAAGCCCCATACACATACTTTCGACGGTCCGCGCGGATTTCTTGGATCTGCGCCAGACCCTCCTCCCTGGGGCGGCGCCAGCGGCGCCACAAGGGGAGCCCAGCGCAGATCCAAGAAATCCGCGCGGAGGGCCAACAATTTATGCATGTTTGTTTTTTCCTTCGGCGATCGGCCCCAGATGGCGATTCCGCACGTGCCTTGGCGGGGTTGGGCTATCCGATCCCATATCGGCGATCGAAGGGCGATTGGGGTCGATGCCTCTCCCACTGAGCCTACCCCGAAGCGGTTTCTGGGCCGCAACTCGCCTCTCCAAAGCCGTTCGGGACGATCCAGGCACCCCGGGAAAGCCCTCAGCGAGGCGCAACTGCTGGAGAGAGCGTCCCGAGGCTGGAAAATCGCCGAGAAACAACGAACCCGTCCGACAATTTCGAGCCCCGAACCCCGAAACCTGAGACTGCCCCCCCTATTGAGCGGGGACCGACCGTCCTTGCATTCCTATAGGCCTACCACGACACGGTCTCAGAACCCAAACATGTTCTCATAACAAGAGCAATGCTCTTATAACATCAACCCGATGTGCTAAAACAGGACAGTTCCAGCCAGAAATGTTCGAAGAACATTTCGTGCAGACCACACAAGGTTCTCAGCACAATATTTGGTGGGTCTATAGGCGAGCCAGGACGCTTCGCCACTGCTTGACCCTATGCCTTAGAATTATGCCCCCCTATCGTTGCTCCTGCCCGCCCGGCCCCCCTCCTCCCTTTCGCGGCCGCTCGGCCCGCGCGGGAGGGGGGCCCCGGGGCTCAAGCCCTCCGGGGGCGGCCGCCCCTCATGGCTCGCTCGAGCCGAGCGGTCGCCGGCGGGGCCTCTCGCCACACCTCCTCGCCCTCCCAGCAAGCTCCCTCCTCCCCTCCCCTCCCCTTCTCTTCTCGCCTCCTCGTCCTCCTCCTCCTCCTCCTCCTCCTCCTCCTCCTCCTCCTCCTCCTCCTCCTCCTCCTCCTCCTCCTCCTCCTCCTCCCCCTCCTCCTCCTCCTCCTCCTCCTCCTCCTCCTCCTCCTCCCCCTCCTCCTCCTCCTCCTCCTCCTCCCTCTCCTCCTCCCACCCACATCCGCAATCTCGTCCGCCTCCCCCAGATTGGAGGGCGCGACCGCAAGCGAGTTCGATATCTACACATGGTTTATCTCATTCTGGAGGGGTTACTGTGCTTATCTACGCCGAGCCTTCCGCTAAGGAAGATAAGGACATCGACTATTCAGTTGCACCTCCATACCTACAACGCCTTCAGAACAGAAGTCATGCACCTCGCATGCCCCATGATCTGCAAATGGATGGTCAACGAAATCCACGTGCGCAACAATACCGCAACTGCACTCAGAGAGGCATATACATTTTCATGCACATATGTATGAGAGAGCGCGATTCGCGGGCGCCTGCTCAGAACAAATACCCACCCACCCACCCGTGGAAATCGAGGGGGGGGTAAGGGTAAACTTCTCCCCCCGCCTGGGTTCGAACCTGGGGGGGGAGCCCCCCCTTCTCGGAACCAGGAGGGGGGGGTACCGCCCTCCCAGGGGTTAGAACCTTGGGGTGGGGGGGAAAGACAGCGACGACGGCCAGCGACGACGACGACGACAACGACGACGAGCACGACGACGACGACGACGACGACGACACGACAGCGACAGCGCCGACAGCGAAGACAACAAGGACGACGAGGACGCGCCGACGACGACGACACCGACGCCAACGCCGACGCCGACGACGCCGAGCACGACGCCGAGCACGACGCCGAGCACGGCGCCGATACCGACGACGACGACGCCGATAACGATGCCGACGAAGATCACGACGTGGAGCACGACGTGGAGCACGACGCCGATGTAGACGTCGTCGACGATGACGACGACGAAGACGCCGACGCTGCCGACGACGCCGACGCCGAGCACGACGCCGACGCCGGCGACAACGACGACGCCGAGCACGACGCCGAGCACGACGCCGAGCACAATGCCGACGACGCCGTCGCCGACTGAAAGCGCGACGCCGAGCACTACGCCGCCGACGCCGGCCTCGACGCGGACACCGACGCCGACAACGACGTCGACGTGGAACACGACGTGGAGCACGACGCCGACGCCGACGACGACGCAAACAACGCCGAGCACGACGTCGACAACGACGGCGGCGACGACGATGACGCCGAGCACGACGTCGAGCACGACGCCAAGCACGACGCCGAGCACGACGCCGACGACGACAACCACGGCGTCGCCTGCGCCAACGCCGACGCCGACGACGAAATCGACGCCGACAACGACGCCGACGATGACGCCGACGATGACGCCGACGACGCCGATAACGAGGCCGACGCGGACCACACCGAGCACGACGCCAAGAACGACGCAAATGACGACGCCGACCCGGCGCCGACGCCGACACCGACGCCAGCGTCGACGACGACGACCAGCGCCGCCACCGACGCCGACAACGACGCCGAGCACGACGCCGAGCGCGACACCGACGCCGACGCCGAGGCTGGCGACGACGACGAGGACGACGACGCCGTGCGCGACGCCGAGCACGACGCCGTCGTCGTCGGCCCCCCCCGGGGTTCGAAGCACCAGGGGTGAGACATTTCCTCCCCTCCCCCCCCCTGGGTGCCGAACCCGGGGGGGATCCTACTAACAACCACAGAGAGCGCCACAGAGGGAGAGACAGAGAGAGAACAGGAAAAATGGGGAGAGAGGGAGAGAGAGAACAGGAGGTATATGAACGACATGCTAAACATGTATATGAACTGACGTATATGCAGATGAACGACATGTCAGAACGTGGAAGATAAAGATAAATACATGGGGAGAGGAAACAAACAACACACATGCATATAGACAAGGACTTATACATGAAAAAGAGAACATGGGTATACATACAGAACGAGAAGACATCATGACAACGCATGCGCGATGTATGATACAACGCAAGAGAAGGACATCTCATCATACTCGATGGCGAGATAGGCACATCGGACCGCGTCTGTGCGGTTGACTCCTGCAAACAATCCCCATCGACGCATGCCGTACTGATGCATCCTGCAAGCTCGACACGATGAAGCATTCAACTCTCATATACTATTACGCGTGCAATTCTACGACCCCTCTTGGCCTTACCATCTCACCCATGCCGTTTCCCAATCTAACGGGGCGCCAAAAACAGAAACAACATGGGGTGGCGGAGTGAGCGAAGCGAATACGTCAAGACATAGACGACACGTGAGACTGTCAGTTGGCGAGAGAGAGAGAGGGAGGGAAACAAAGAGAGAGCGGGTTCTCCGTAGTGCCGGGGAATTTCGGTGCGGCTCGGAGGTCAGTAAGGAGGCGAGGAATCCAACAAGTCTTGGCTCACATCCGCCACCATGCCTCGAGGCACGAAGCTGAGTTATCCGCAGGCTCTCATGTGTTCTCTGTTATGTTCTCTGTACCCAGGACTCTGAGATCATAGTATTCTGAAGGGCTGGGCCCTAACATTCTCAAATTTCCTGGGCGCTTCTGCGCGTTATTGGGCTGCCCAGCATGACTTTCCAACGGCCAGAGGGACCCAAGACGGGCCAAGACGGTCTCAGAAAGCGCCCAAGAGGGTCCAAGAGGCCTCCAAGAACGCCCAAGAGCGCTCCAAGACGCCGAAGATGGCCCCAAGACGGCTCAACAGTCCCCAATGAGCCCCAAGAGCGCTCCAAGAGGACCCCCAAGACGGACCAAAGAAGCAAACATCATGGATGTTCCTTGTACTTTTGCATGTGTTTCGCGTTCTTGCATTTTCAGGCTTCCGACGCTCCAAGATGGCCCCAGAGGCCCCCAAGACCGCCTCAAATCTGCCCAAGAGGCCCCCAAGAGGGCCCCAAGACAGTCCAAGAGGGTCTCCCAAAACGACCCGAGGCACCCAAGATCACCCAAGAGGGCCCCAAGACGGCCCTAAGAGGGGCCCAAGAAGGGGAACACGAACCAACAATTCTAGCCCTCCGCCCCACGAGGCCCCCAGGAGGCCCCAAGACGGCCCCCAAGAGAGCAAAAGAGGCTTTTAGAGGCCCCGCGAAGCCCCCAAGAGGCCAGCCTAACAAGATGCTCTAGAGGCGCAAGAACGGCCCCCAAGAGTCTCGAAACTGCCTCCGAGAGGCCCCCGCGAGGCCTCCCATGATATCCAAACGAATATCAAAGAAGCCACTAACCCTCAACCCAGGCACGGTCCTGGGATGGGCCGAGAACCACTAGATTTCTTCTACTACGAACGGCTCACACAATAATTGAATTCGTGCTGCCAGAACCAGGCAAAGAGGAGCCGGGGCAGAGGGGAGGAGATGGGGCAACATTCAGGACATCGGCATCAAGAACAGGCGACAGGTCAGTCGCGCCATGATGGAACGGCTGACGCGAGCGGTCCTCTCTTTGCTGGGAGGACGAGAAGAACGACGACAATGACGACGACAGGATGAGAACGAAACCGCTGTTTTGCCTCAGCTCGCCGCCGCCTCGGGCGCCGCGCAAGGCGCCACTCCGCATGCCTCCTGCACGGCTCGGTGAAACCGCGCCAGGTCGGGGGCCGGGTAGACCTTGGGCTCCGCCTGGGCGATGGCAAAGAAGAAGCGCGTCGGTGGAGCGGGAGACGGAGGTGGACGAGGAGGAGGGTGAGAGCGAAGGACGACGAGGATGGAGACGATGAGGACGGGGGCATCGAGGAGGGGGGCGACGAGGAGGGAGAAGAGGAGGAGTGGGAGGGAGAGGAGGGGAGGGAACGACGAGGACGAAGAGCGACGCAGGAGGACGACAAAACGAGCAAGGGAGGGCGGGCCGGATGTGAACATGAAGGATCACGAGCGTGAGGATCGGAGGCTACCAGGAAATGACCGGGATGCACCGCCAGCTTTTCGCGCCCAGGGTGCTCCCCTCTCTTTGCGGCCGCGACACTTCCTCCTCCTCCTTCTCCTTTTCCTCCTCCTCTTCCTCCTCCTCCTCCTCCTCCTCTTCCTCCTCCATTCATTGACCTGGTACATGTCTTTTTCACTGTCGCACCCCGAGGCCGGCTTCTAGGGCGGGGGTGGGCGTTTCGCCTGAGACGTCCTCACCATTTATGACCAGAGCTGAAACAATTGGCAACAATTTCACTGATGGAGTGCGGGTCGTTCAAGATGTGGTTCTCGCCGTAGCGCCGCGCACATTCATTATTAAAAATTGCGAGAGTTTCACGGATTGGGAGCGGGTCGTTTCAACATGTGGCTCTCGCCGCAACGCCGCACACATTCGTTTGAACAAGTTGCAAGAGCTTCGCGGATTAAGGGCGAGTGGCTTTCAACATGTGGCTCGAAAACATTCAAGTACAGTCGAGAAACAAAGCACAAGAGCTTCGCGGATTGAGGGCGGTTCCTTTCCAAAATGTGGCTCTCGCATTAGCGCCGCGTGCATTCGCTTTCAACATTTGCAGATGATGTTGGGGGTGATAATGGTGGGGTTGATGGTTGGGATGATGATGTTAAAGCTGATAGTGATGGTGGTGATGAGTTCGAGGATGATTGAGGATGAGGATGATAATGAGGATGAGGATGATGATGCTGAGGATGGTGGGTATGATGAGGATGAGGAATTGGATGATGACACAGAGGATGATGATGATGATGATGATGATGATGATGATGATGATGATGATGATGATGATGGTGATGATGCTGATGCTTATGAGGATAATGATGATGCTGTTGTTGACGATAATGGCAGTGATAATGATGATGCAAATGACGAGTAGGATGATGATGATGATGATGATGATGATGATGATGAGGAGGAGGAGGAGGAGGAGGAGGAGGAGGAGGAGGAGGAGGAGGAGAGGAGGAGGAGGAGGAGGAGGGGGACGGGGAGGAGGGAGAAAAGGAGGAGGAGGAGGAGGAGGAGGAGGAGACGCAAGAGAAGGCGTGGTCGACAATGGGGGAGCGGCGTGCCAAGCGAAGTGAAGGGGAAAGGAGGCGGGAGGCGCGAGGAGGACGTAGGAGGGATATGGAGGGTGGAGGAGAGGGGGAGGAGTAGCAGCAACAAGATCATTATAGGGGGGGCGGAAGAGGTAGGACGGAGGAGGAACAGACGGAGGAGGAAGACGAGGACAGACTCGAAAGGAGGAGCACCAGCAGAGGCAGGGCCATGAGACAGAGAGGAGCAACAGAACGGGGGGGAGCAGGGGGAACTTGGATATCGCGAGGGGGCTCTGGGTGAGGATGACCCACCTCGGGCCCTCTGCGCCAACGCGCCTGTCCTCAAGGAAAAACAACTACAACGACCTAACGTCCGGAGATCCGCAAAGATTTCTTGGGTCGGGCGCTGACCCCCCTTCCCTGGGGCGCGGAGCACGCCAAGGTTGGCGCCAAAGGCGCCGCCAGAGGAGTCCAGCGCAGACCCAAGAAATCCGCGCACATCTCCAACGATCGAGGTTCAGGGTGAGCGTTTTCTTATTCGGCGTTTCGACATTGAGCGGAAGGGGGGGGGGGAAGGGGGGGTCTGAATCTGGACCTTTGCTTGGCGAGACTGTCTGGAACAATGCTTTCTTGGGGAATTCAATGTGGAGCCGTCCGCCTGCTTGAAACAGGCGCCGAAGACAGCCAAGATCTACCTCATAGAGGGGGGGAGGGAGGGTGCGAGGGCCCGCGCCGATCGGCAGAACAGCGAATAAGGAAACGACCACATGCTCAATCTTCTTCCTCGACCCTCCCATCTCGTTGTGGTCGGCGTGCTCCTCGCCGCGCCTCCTTCTCGTCCTCCCTCTGCTCCAACCCCTCCAGCTCCCCCGCTGATCTCTTCCTCTGGCTCCCCTTTTCTGCGGCTGTTCCTCCTCCCCGTCCTCCTCCTCCTCCTCCTCAACCTTCTCCTCCTCAACTTTCTTCTCCTCCCTCTCCTCTTACCTCCTCCGCCCCCCCGTCCTCCCGCCTCCCTCCTCCGTCCTCCTCCTCGTCCTCTTCCCGTCCTCCTCCTGCTTCGTGATCGTCCCCCGCAGGCTGAGTTATCCCACGCCGGAATCCCTGTCACCATCCTCCTGCGCTCCCCCCCCCTCCGCAGACTGCAAGCCTCGGCCGCGGCCCGGAAGGCGCTGGGCACCTCCTCGGGCCTGGCGGCCATCGCGCAGAAGCCGGACTGCGACATGGCCTCTCCGAGCTCGAGCTGGTGCACGTCTTTGATTCCTCGTCCTCGTCAGCAAGATCCAATCGCGCTCGCACGCTTCTACCGCAGAGCCATCGCCCGGTTCCTCTTACACGTGGCTGTCCCGAGAGACGAGACAAGCGCAGCGCTCAGTGGCCAGTGTCCATTACCGCCATCTCCCCCCCTACCACACACTTGCTTACCTTACCCTATTTACTCAATTACTTAATCCAGTACTTACTCATGCAAATGCTTACTTAATGAATGGTTTTATATTATTTCTTACTTACTTACTTACTTACTTACTTACTTACTTACTTACTTACTTATTTTGGGGGCTTCGAGGCCACGCGCGCGGCGGCGCCGCGTGGGTTAACTCAAGCGGACGAACGCACACCTGTACACACGGCATCCCCTCTCCTATCGGGGAGACGTAAGACCCGGGTACGGGGGACTCGGAAATCCCCGACGAGGTCGTCAAAAAAATGACGAGGCCGAGCCTGCATTTTGACGAGGCCTCCCGCTGCAGACATCCCACGAAACTCCTCCTCGTCAAAATCCGAGTCGCGGTCGTCAAAAAACGATGGCGAACCCGAGTCCCGGCAAACCCGGGTCTTACGCTCCCCCGATCCTATTCCTGCTGCTCCACCCCAAGTGGACTCGATGCCTGGGCGCCCGGCAGGTTGTGTGAGCGCTTGGGTAGAGCCGCATACCATACCGGTGTGTCTCACGCTGGCTCTCAGCAGGCCGTGGGGACAGCACGTCCGTTGGCGCCCTTGGCATTTCGGGGGCGCAGTGCTGCGCAACCTACTGCTGGACTGCTGTCTTGTTAGAGGCCCCCTAGATGGGGTCGGAGTAGATGGGGTCGGAGGATCGCGCCGCATCGCCGATAAATCGGCGATGCATCGGCGATGCATCAGCGATGCACCGGCGATGCATCGGCGACATCGCCGATGCATCGGCGACGTCGGCATTGAGAAAATCGGGCTCCGCATCGAGCCGCATCGCCGATGCATCGGCGATGCGGCGCGATCCTCCGACCCCATCTACTCCGACCCCATCTAGGAGGCCTAGACTCGTGCTCCCTGTGCCTTCTTCCGTTTGCACCCCGCTGCCTCTCTGGCCCGGTCTCCATCTTGCTGACAGGGGCGCCCACGGCGCCCAGAGAGGCCGCGCGGGGGCGCGGGTCCCTCAGGCTTCTGGCCGCTCGAGGCTGCCCCAGGATCCCCATACAGACCCCCAACGGTAGCCCCAAGAGGGTCCCCACAGACCTCCAAGACGGCCCAAGAGGGCCCCAAGACAGCCCCAAATGGCCCGAGCCGACCCGCCAAGAGGCCCCCAAAGACCCCCAAGAGGACCAAGGAAAGGCGCAAAGTGGGCTCCAAGAAGAAGAGGAAGAAGCTGAGGAAGAAGATGAGGAACACAAGGAACAGGAAATGGATAAAGAGAAAATGGAACCGGAAGCGAAATAGGAGGACGAAGAGAATCGTGGCGGAAGGGGTGGTGGGAGGGGACGATGAAAAACGCAAGAAGAAAAATACGAGGGAAAAGCGCAACGTGTGATTGCAAGGCGAGGCAAAGGGAATCCACAAAAAAACTCAGTCTGACTGCCGGCGGCACAGGGCTGAGCCCTTCAGATACGAAGGCGGCTTGCCACACAAAAAGCCCACGGCATGGATCGACCTAAACCGTGTTTTGTGTTCGCTGTGTTTTTCCTGGCCATCCTGTGGTGTTGGGTCCCCGTTTTGAACAGACAGCGCCCCGCCTTCTCTTTTTTGTTTCGTCTTTCCTCCCCCTCCTTTTCCCTACCCCCTGCGTTTCCACCATCCACTGAAGCGTTTCGTGGCCCCTTATGGAACTACACCGAAGGTCCCAATGGCAGAACTCGCATGGAGTTCCCGCGCCCAGTTCGGTGTTTCGTGGCCCCATGAGGAACTCCACCGAAGGTCTCAACGGCGGAACTCGCACGCGGTTCCTGCGCCCACTGCGGTGTTTTGTGGCCCCATTTGAAATTCACCAAAGGTTGTTCCGCCTTGGAGCTCGCGTGCGGTTTGTGCGCCCAGCGCAACATTTTGTGATTCTATTAGAAGCTCCACCGTCGGTCCCAGCGGCGCAACTCGCAAGCGGTTCCCGCGCCCATCGCCCAGAACAGCGCTCCGTGGCCTAGAGGAATTCCACCGAAGGTCACAATGGCGAAACTCGCATGCGCCTCCTGCGCCCACTGCAGCGCTCCGTGGCCCCATAGGGAGCCGCACCGAAGGTCCCAATGGCGGAACTCGCATGCGATTCCCGCGCCCAGTTCGGTGTTTCGTGGCCCCATGAGGAAAATCACCGGAAGTCCCAATGGCGGACCTCGCACGCGGTTCCTGCGCCCACTGCGGTGTTTTGTGCCCCCAACGGGAACTCCACCGAAGGTCCCCGGGCGGAACTCGCATGCCGTTCGTGCGCCCAGTGCAACGCTTCGTGGCCCCACAAGGAGCTACACCGAAGGTCCCAGCGGCGGAATACGCATGCGGTTCCTGCGCCCACCGCAGCGCTTCGTGGCCTAAGGAACTCCACCGAAACTTCCAGCGGCGGAATTCGCACGAGGTCCCAGCGCCCAGCGCAGCTTTTCGTGGTGCCGCAAGGAGCTCCACCGAAGGTCCCAGTGGCGGAACTCGCACGCGGTTCCTGCGCCCAGCGCAGCGCTTCGTGGCCCAATGAGAACACACCTTTCACACGCTCCGTGGCCCCATAGCCTGCGCGCGAGCGGTCCGCCGCCACACCTATTGTGGGTCATGTAGCCTCGCGCCCTGGGCCGTCAGCTGTCCAGCGCGCCGCTCCCCCGGCCGACGTCGCCCAGGCGTGATCCTGGACTGGGGCCGCCACAAAATCGGGAACGAACGGCAAGAAGGATGACGACTGGCGGCTGGAGCTCTACGCGTTGCTTTCGCGCGCCACGCGCCAGGAGGACCACCTGCTCATGCGGGCGACGCAAACCAAGCTCTTCCTTGCAAGGCCGCCCTTGCGGAAACAACTGGAGCATTTTGCGGCGCGCACGAAACGGTGCCAGAGGTAGGCGACGGCCCTCGCCAGGGAGCTGGGCTTCAGCGTCGTATTTGCGAAGCATGACCACGGGAACGGCCGATCCGAGCCTCGCTTTCTCTCGACGGTCTGATGGCTTGGCCTCGCGCCCCGGACGACCCGCGCGCGTCGCTGGGACCTTCTCGGAACGACCAGCGTTCTTGGAACTCTATGCTGCGCTCTGCCCAACGCCTCGCTTGCCTGTCGTCGCTCTGCCCAGCAGTCAGAGCCTCGCCTGCAATCGGCCAGTAAGCTAGCTCTCATTGCTCCGCGCAGCGGACGACACGCGCGCGTCGTTGGGACCCGTTCGGGGCGACCGGCGCGAGTCGCGGGGACTCCGCGCCGCGCTGCGCCCGCAGCATTGGGCTTTGGAGTGCGCGGGCGCAAAGGGAGAAGAAAAAAAAACAATCTTGGGCGGTCTAGCTTTGTCGCTACCCCCCACCAATCAGATCGCGGACAGAGGGAGCCACGCCGAAGGCCCTATGGGGAGTTCCACCGAAGGCCCCAACGACAGCGCCCGCGTGCCGCCGCCATTTCACTGTGGCACACCCTTCACACGGTTCGTGCCCCCATAAGGAGCTCCACTGACGACGATGTTCACTGATGCGGTACTCGCGGCTGCACATGGTTGGGTCCTTCGCCAGGCTAACCGGGCTCCCTCGTTTTGTTTTCGTTCCGCCTTTGCTGCAGATTGGTAGTCCCCAAACGTGGTGGTGACAACACCTGGCGGTGAGTCTCGGG
Source organism: Prorocentrum cordatum (assembly GCA_963575745.1). NCBI lineage: Eukaryota > Dinophyceae > Prorocentrales > Prorocentraceae > Prorocentrum > Prorocentrum cordatum. The sequence continues at coordinate 335,728 of CAUYUJ010003202.1, forward strand.
CGATTTGGTGTCACCGCCCGGTTTGGGGACTCATGCGCTTGTTCGAGGATGTCCCGAACGCTGGTGGGCCCAGGAGTCACAAGACCCGACGGTGAGCCCGTGTCCCAAAACCCGGGGGTGACTTTTTGGGGATTCCAGGTCACCACCTGATATCTCGCCACCTGGTTTGGGGGCTCCCAAGCAAAACGAAGGCGTAACGACAATGGCCGGCGAAATCGCCAAAACACCGTTTAGACCGAGTCCTGCCCCCCCCGGGAGACTCTTCATCCCCGACTGGCCCAAGAACCCACAGAGCCTCAGGGCATTTAAGAAAAATCAGCGATTGACGACACCAAGAGGGCCACCTATTCTTAGAGCAAAATCGCGTACCTCATGCGTCCAACGTCATCGAATTGATCGGTGCCGCGCGCAAGCACCAGCACGAATCATCGGACCGATCGGACAGTGAAGAGCCCGGGCCAGTCACCAAAGCTGAAGGCCATTACACACGGGGCTAAGGTTAAGAAAGGGGTGAGGGGGATCGCGCCGCCTCGACGATTCACACGGCGACGTCAGGACGGAGAACGCCAGGCCGTGGATCGAGCCGCCTCGCCGATGCGGTGCGGTCATACGACCCCGCCCTCCCAGGCCATTTGGGAAGCCCTGGAGAGAGAGAGAGAGAGAGAGAGAGACGCGGGAGCAAAACATCGGCCCGCCTGGTGGTTGTCCATGAGGCTGGGGTTAACCACCACAAGCAGGCGCTTCCCCGCGCGGAGGGCCTCCAGGATGGAGCCCGCCCCCGCCTCGGCCGCCCACCGGCGAGGAAGGCTCACTGTGCGGTGCGTCTCCTTCTTTTCCTCCTCCTCCACCTTCTCTTCCTCCTCCTCCTGCTCCTCCTGTCCTTCTCCTCCTGCTCCTCCTACTCCTCCTCCTCCTCCTCCTATCCTCCTCCTCCTCCTCCTCCTCCTCCTCCTCCTCCTCCTCCTCGTCCTCCTCCTCCTCCTCCTCCTCCTCCTCCTCCTCCTCCTCTTATCCTCCTCCTCTTATCCTTCTCCTCCTTCTCCTATCCTCCTCTTCCTTCTCCTCCGGCTCCTCCTATCCTTCTCCTCCTCATCCTAGTATTCCTCATCCTCTCCCCCTTCTCTTCCCCACTCCACCTCGCCCACCTCCTCATAATGCCAGCTCTCTGTCTCCCTCTTTCTCTCTCTCTCTCTCTCTCAATCTCTCCTCCCCTCAATTTCCATAGACCCCCACCCTCATCTACATTCCTGAGCACCTCCCTGTTCCCTACTCCCTTATCGACAGCCCCATTTACATCGGCCCTCCCCCCAGTGATCTCACCCTGCTTCAGCTTCTGGGAGGCCGACCATATTGATGTTGTTGTTCCTTCTGCGCGTGAGCCAGGCTGACTCAGTCCTCGGTCCACACGATACTGTAATGAAGGAAAGACCGAAAATATGAGGATTGGGCACCAAAAATAAAGATAACGTTCACGCCGAACTGAAGGCAATGAACTCCTTGTCAAGCGAAGCCCGGCGCTGTAGGCCAAGACGAACGCCCAGACGGCCGGAAGGCCGCTGATGAACATGCAGGAGAAGAACTCCGCCAAGGACAGGGAACAAGAGAGAGACGTTGGCCGTGGACTGCTTTACCGAGACTCAAGCGACGGGCGACTTACAGAAGACGCAGGGCCCAGGGTGCCAACGCTCTAGAGGAAAGGCGTGCCAAGGCCACCAGCTCCATGTCGAAAGCGCCGGCCTGGGAAAGGATTGCCCACCTAGCCAGCGGACGCCAGCACGATGTATGTGAGGACCCTCCAGCAGCCAGAAAAGGAAGAAAGTGGCAGTGAAAAGGAAGCCGTCGCCTCGCCAGCTGCCGAGAATGGCGGTACAGGGATGTAGAACAAAACTGGAACATGCAGGCGAACCTCGTGCACACCTGCGAGCCCTCAATGGAGCGTCGTGATGAGGGTAATGCTGTATTGAACGTGCCCTGGCAGGGCTGGCCCTCCGATGGCCCGTGTCGTGTGACGTACTTTGTGACGCACTTTGCCATTAGTCGTAGCCCCGAGCAGGTAAACCATGCTGTAATGAGCTCTGTCGTGCCGCGGGAGCGGCGCCGCTGTCGCGGCTCTGCGGTATTTGTATCATCTCAGCACAAAAGAATCTGGGCCTGAGGCCCCAAGGTGCTTCCCCCGCGCCGGTCACGCAAAATGCGTCCGAGGTCCGTGGAACCGAAGGTGCTGTCCACGGACGACGCCCCCCGCAGGGGCATATTGATGTTGCCGAGATGTTGGGGGAATTGACAAGGGGAGTTGGAATAGGAGGGGAGGGAGATGAGGGTGCAGAAGGGGTAAGAGGAGGAGGATGAGGAGGATGTGGGGACAAATGCAAGGAACAGGCGGAGAGAGATAAGGAAACGAAGCAGGAGGAGGACTTATGGAAGTATGGGTAAGTATTGCGACCGCCAGTTACGTATTGAAATCGTTCCAGCTGTTCCCTGGCAAGCTCAGATCAACTGTGAGCGTTGACGTCTGCAGGGAGTGGAGACAAACGAGCCGCAGCATGCAAGGCGATCGGATCATCCGCGCCATGTACTCCTACTCTCCTCAATGTCCTGTTCAAGCTGCTGCCAGTTCGTACTGCACTCCCTGTTCCTCCATCTCGTCGTCGTGCCCCTCCTATTCACCCTGCCACTGCTCCTCCTGGTCAGCATGGTTCACCCTCCCTCCTGCAGCTCCTCTCCTCCTTTTCTCCGCGACGAGCCGCGAGTGCGAGGGCTCAACGCGTCCGCCCCTCCTTCTCCTCCTCCCCCTCCTCCTCCTCCTCCTGCTCCTCCTCCTCCCCCCCCTGCTGCTGCTCCTCCTCCTCCTCCTCCCCCCCTGCTCCTCCTCCTCCTCCTCCTCCTCCCAACGCCCTCCTCCTGCTCCGAACCGCAGCCGGGGTCCCGGCGTGCGAGACGATCAGATCGGCCGCCTCCACGTCCTCCAAGAGGCTCGGCTTGAACCGGTACGCCGTCACCTCCAGCAGGTCAGCCGAGTCCTCCGGTCGCCCAAGGAGGCGCGCGCCGAGAGCCCGAGGCGTCGGCCATACTTGCGGATGCCATGGCAATGAACACCCTAGCAATCCTGGCGTTGGATCAAACATGTGTTGAAAATGTGTAAAACATGTTCTGACAATGTTTCACACATGTTCTTCCATGTTTGAAGCATGTTTGAGCCATGTTTTTGACATCTGGGAATAATTTGGCAGCATGCTTCCTCTCCATTGATTGACTTCTACGCACTCACCGATGCCGATGCTGGTCGGGCCCATCTGGGGCCCAGAATCGATATACATGCCTTCCTGGCCAAGCCAGGAGGGCGTATACAGATCCTGGGCCCAGGGTGGGCCTGGCGAGGATCCGTAGATGTAGTTGAACCAAGTCGCCGACGCATCGGCGACGCATCGGCGATGCAGGGAGAAGAAAATCGTGCTCCAAATCGCGCCATATCGCCGATGCGGCGCGATCCTCCGACATGAGTTACTCTGGCCCCATTTGGGAGGCCTGGAGTTTTCGGATGCCTTATGCGCATGCTTCGTCTGCGTTACACAACTGTTGCAAAATATCGGAAAACTTTCGGCGGATTCAGGGGGATTCACGGTAGGAAGAGAACCTGGAGAGGGGCGAGTAGAGGAGTCGGAATTAGAAGACTTTGAGCGAGCCCAGGGGGATGCCAGAAGGTTCTAGAGGGAGTGTCCTCAGATAATGGAAAAGTGGAGGGAAAGGTACTTGCCATGATTTGCCACGCTCCCTCTGGTAACAGCCGACCGCGAAAGCGCTACGGAGGAGAATGACGAGGAGGATGATGTCGAGGACGAGGGTACGAGGAGGTTAAGGACGAGGTGGCACGAGGAGAACAAGTGATGCATGCAATCTCAGGGGTACCCGATACATCGAGAAGTGTTTCCACACAGTGGAGGTCGTAGCAGAAAGATCAACCAAGTAACAACTTGAGCACATCGTAGTAACAACAACGGGGGCGCACTCAACACGCTCGGGAAAACGCGCAAATGCGCGCACACACAAACACACGCACATAGCATAAGCTGTGCGAAGCACACGGGCTCAACATGCGGACCAAACTCAGGAACTAAATACATTTGCCAAGGGGCGCGTGCGCAATACGATGTGGCGCAAAAAGGGCGCAGAGCACCGGCCGGCACACGCACGCGCACCCCCCCTCTCTCTCTCTGACTCTTCCTCTCGGACTCGCAATCGCACGTGCTCATTCGCGCCTACGCTCCCCCGACGCCTCAGAGTGGGGGCCGCGCGAGACAGGGATGAACGCGCTGAACTTGGGGGCTTGCACCGCAACAGCCAACCTCTTGGGGTCAGCGCGGAGAGCGATTTGTCACCCCTGCATGCACACAGAATGGAGACGGACAGCCAGGCCTCGCAACCCAGGCTCACGTCTTTGCCGGTCCCAGAGGACACAGCTGCACATGTCGGCACAAACCTACGTCCCTCGGGTGTTCTGGATCCCCTGAGCCACCCCGCCAGGAGGCAACCAGGGCCGCGACACTGCGAGCGCAAGTTCGGGAGCGGCCAAGAGGGGGGTGTCCAAGAGGGGGGGTGCAAATCATGGCCGGCGGCACGTGCGCGGCCCAGCGGGGGGGCCAGGGACGCAATAAAATAAGAAGAGGCGCCATGAGATCTGGGGAAATATCATGGCCCACGCCACGATATCCACCCCCCTAGTCATCCCCCCCCTTTGCCGCCGCCCCCGACAAGTGCACGAACCCCCGCCAGGAGGTTACCCCCCGCCGGCAAACTGCGCTCGCACGTGCGCGCCACTGGCAGAGGCTTCAGATTTGGCCTCGCTGCACCCCTCGAGGGCAGCGAGGGCGTTGAAGGAGGCGACCGCAAAAGGCCGCGTCGATCGTGCCAGCACCTGGGGCGCCGTCGGCGCCTCCAAGGAGTCCGTGGTCCAAGGAGGTCGGAGGTCGTCGCGCGCTGCCTTAAGGCGCTATTGGCGCGTTCGCAGAGGTCGGAGGCCCGCGCAACCCATGCAGCACGAGTGTGCATCTGGCCAGCTATTCAGGGCGCGTGCGGCTCGCGGAAACGAGCGATACGAGAAGTGTCTGTGCTCGCGGAGCGGGTTATGGGGGGCTCATGCAAGCCAGCATGACTGGTGAGGGCGAAGGAAGAGCGACACCGCACAGCAATTCCAAAGATCCCCTCCGCTCCTCGTTGACACGGTCCGCTGGAGTGAATACGTTAGTTTCGCTTCGCGAGGGGCTAGCACTGCATCGATAGCAAATCGAACTTCATCAATGCCCCTGCAGAGCTCGAGCTCGGCATCGCGCGCCCGGCCATAGATCCGAAACTCATGCCGACGCGCTCGCCATGTCATGCCTGCGAATCCTCGGCTACCGCGTTTCCCCAGAAGCAGCCGGCAAGAGCGATGGGCAGATCAGAGAAGCGAGAGGGGCAATGCGACAAAATGTGGGTGTCATTCCATGCCGTCCTTTGTCTCACTCTGGACAACGATCTCGCATGGGGTACGGAACTCGCTATCACTGCCACAGCTTCCAGATGCGTACTCGCCGCATGTCCCCGTCTAGTAGCTGTCGGACTTGCTAGCAAGACCTCGCGAACAATGCATCAAGGCGCTGGAGGGTATCAACTCGTCCACGCTCGCGGTGAGTAGAGCTGCGTGGTGACGGCAACAACTGATCGCGTTCATGCAAGAGCATGGTGACAGCGTAATTCCACAAGCTGCTAAATCTCAAAGCCTGGTGAATGAAGACATCGACGACTGCGGCGAGCGGGCCTTGACCTGGTTCGGCCACCTGCTCAACACCGTATGGACCATTCGCGAGAACTGAGGTAGCGACGTGCACGCAGTAGGTATCGCAAGGCTTCTGCTGCGAAGGTGCTATCGACGGGGCCCCTCTTGCCCTGCGCTTTTTACCCGGATGACTTACTGATTTCCATTCTCCTTGTTTTCCCCGGGCCAGCGTTGCTTGTTGGGGCCTAGCGGATCCATCCGGGAGGTCAAAAGGGGCCCTAGAGGAATACCTCGGCCCCGCCTCAGGAGACGCGCCTGATAACGAGGAACAACTCACGCCCGACGACGGCGCAGACGTCGGGCGTCTGCCTCCTCCTCGCCAGCATCAGATAAACTCCCTCGGGCTCAGATTGTCGCCCCCGCCAACAGTACTTCCCCAGCGACGCCTGGCTGGACCCTGGAGACGTCCTCTCACCCATTTCCTTTGATATGTCCGAAGGCGTCTCCTTGGGCGATCTCCTGCGACGTGGCCGTCCGGGCAGCTCGATTCGAGGAACAAATGTTAGCCAGCGTGGACCCCCAACAGTGCGCTTCTGCAGTATAGGCTGTGCAAAATATGTGGGGCAAAATATGTGATGCAATCTACGTGGTGCAACCTATGCTGTGCAATATATTTTTGCCAGATCTACTAATATCTAGAGATAAATGTGGTATCAGTTATGTTGCGGCATAGTTGTGAAACAAAATATAATGTGCAAGCTACATTGTGCAATAGATGTGGTGAAATGTATTTAGTGCGCAATACATGCTGGTAAAATCGACGCGGTGCAATACAATCGATGAGGTGCACTCGACGTGGTGCAACCTGTGGTGCCATCCACGTGGTGCAACTCATGCGGTGCAATCTACGTGTCGCAATCTATGTTGTGCAATCTGAGCGGCGACGAGGCGGCGACGGGTCGTCAACGGCGAGAACATAGCCACCGGACAAACAGCAAGGCCCTGATCGTCAGAGAAGAACAACCCTATGCGCGAGAAAGGTTTCGGATTAAACTGCAAGAGTATGATGTCTCCGAGGTTCGCGCGGATTTCTTGGATCGGCACTGGACAGAATTTAACCTTCCTGTCGCTCGGAGCGCGACAAATGCGGCGCCAGAGGCGCCGCCAGGGGGAGCCAGCGCCGCTCCAAGAAATCCGCGCGCACCCTAGAGAAAGTATGCTTCTGCACTTTGCGTTATTCGATCCAGTTCACCCGATTGCGATGGCGTGTCTGGGGCCATTCCGATCGACGCCGGCGGTGACGTTGCCGCCGGCGGTCCCGAGCACGAGCTCGTGCCAACACGTGGCCTCATCCGCGCAGCCTGCATCATGGCTGAACCAGCCGCCCACACACGAGAAGGTCCTGGCTCATGCTGTTCCCATCGCGCTGAAGGGCCACATCCCAAGAACAATTTCGAGCACCCAGACACAGTGTCTGCCCGAGACGCTGGCGAAGTGCCCGAGCGAGTAGTATCAGGTCGGGCATGTCCCCCTACGGGCGGGTTTTCGACGAAAAATTAAAAATACTCAACACATGCTTGAACATAATCTGAAAATTATAATAACAATCGTCCCGAAACTGTGTTTTCACTACTTATGTTCTTCCTGGAGAGGGGCATGCCCAACTTAAGAGTAGTATCTCCCCCCAGGGCCCGACGCGAAAACCTTCCTGCTTCGGCACTTTCCTGGTGCTCTAAATTCTCTGGTGACCAAGGATACGGTCGGTTGGAACATCATGATTTCCGGCGCAGATGGCGGCGTCGAGGACACTGGCTTCTGCGTAGCTCCCGAATTGGCCGCGGCATCCGCTGCGGCTGCAAGGAACCCTCGAACTGGCCATCCAAACGCATGGTGCGCCACACTCGACTCCTGCTGACGGCCGACCTGCCAGCCACCGTCCGTGAGGTCAGCCACCAGACAGCGTTTGCTGAACCTGCCCACTTGGCCAAATAAAAATGCCGCTCGAACCCCAAAGCGCGAGCCCCAAAACGCGGCGGACCGACTGACACCTGCGCTGCCCGCTGGCCTCTCGGGGCGACTGGAGCGGTTGGCCGCCATGGGCGCTCGCGCAGGGTGGAGGGGCTGGAGGGGCAGACAGCTACGAGAGGCCCACAGGAACACCGTGAGCACAGGGCGGTGCAGACGGAGGGAGGCCCAGACAGTCCTGTTCCCCACTTGAACGTCTTCTCGCGCCCGGGGAGGGGGCGGGGGAAAAGTGGGAGTGGAGAGGGAGAGAGAGAGAGAGAGAGAAAGAAAGAGAGAGAGAGAGAGAGAGAAAGAAAGAGAGAGAGAGAGAGAGAGACACACTTAAAACAAATAGCCTCATGAGCTCGCGCCCGCCCGCTCATGTCTTACGCATTAGGTGGGCATCTTTCTCTTTCCCGACCCATGTGCTGTCAACGGCGCGGGACAGGCCAGATCCCATTGCCCCCCGTCGCTACTGCATGATCCACTTGCGCCTCATTTTGGCCGAACAACTTGGAAGGAATGCCGCCTGCCCGCTGCTGCACCCTGAAGGCCTCAGAAAATGCGCCCAATTAAGGTTCACAGATGAGCGCCAACAGTTCACAGATGAGCGCCAACGGCCTGAAGGAACCATCCCGCTGACAATGAAACCAAGCCACGTTCCGGTCATGAAGATCAATGCGCGAATCTGCCGCTCGCGCTCGCAGGCTCCAAAGGACCACGCATCCCTGCTGCGGCAATCCTTGCTTGCGTCGGAATGGTGTTCGCGGGCCCAATCACGCTCGGAGGTGTCCTAAGAGTTACACTTGCAATGGTAATTCTGGGATTCTCAAGGGCGCCCAAAGGTGCTGATCATGATCTCCCCTGTGAGATGCGACCACTCCAACGAGCGGTGCTGGCCATGCGACCCTCCATTGCTCCAGCCCTGGTCTCAGTCCCACTTCCTGCCGAGGATGACGTCGAGAGCCAGGTCGACCTTGGCGTCGCGCTTGGTCCGGGTCTGTTGCCTCGGGCAGCTGGCGGCGATCGCCGCGTTGATCGCCGCGGCGACGGTCCTGTCGTTCTTCATTGCTGCTTCGATCGCGTCGCCGACATTGGACCTCGCGGCGCCCGAGGGGGACTTCTGCCTGCCAATGGGCGCCTGGATCCAGCCCGCCTCCGCTGGAGAGGGCGCGTCATCATCCTCGACCTCCTTCTGCTCGCGACCCCGTTTCCTCGCGGCCGCGAGGGCTCTCGCTCGCCCGAGGCGCGGAGCGGCAGCCGTGGTCTCCGCTGCTGCCGCGGCCGGAAGTCCGCGAGAGACGCTTGATGAACTCTTCGGCCTGGTTCGTGAACGCCGACTTCATCGCTCCGGCCATGTGCTCGGCCTGTTTCCTGAGCTCCAACTCTTTTTCGCGGCCCTCGCACTGCTTCGCAAAGGCTGCCAAGTCTCGCATCTTTCTTCTAGGCGTTCCTTCTCTGGCGGCCCCCGCCCCGATCGCGGCCCGCGGAGCGGCCCCGCCCGGGGCGGGGCGAGGGGCGGCCGCGCTCGCGGTCGCGACTGCGGTTTTCTGAATGCCCGCGGCGGCGGTCTTGATCGCGATCGCGGTCGCGATCGCGCCCGTCGGGCCCGCGGCCGCGCCCGCCGAAGAGGGCGCCGCGACGGCGCATATCCGACGGACCTGGTCGCGCGGGGCGCGGGCGCTGCAGATGCCGCCGCCATTCGAGCAGAAGTGCGCCGCGGCGCGGCCGGCGCCGCCGCCGTCAAGGCGGGCGCCAGGCGCCCGACCAGATGCAACTCGAAAGCCAGCTCAAAGATCCACCCTGCCGCGAGGTGGATCGAGATCTACAGGGTTTGCGCGCGGGCAATGCAGCCGCGGAACAACGATGCCAAGGCGGAGAAACCTCGCTGCGGCGCCCCAGACCAGGCCAGCACGTGCGTCTTCGCCCTCGCACCCTCGGCCCCCAATAACCACCTGCGGCTCGCATTCTTTGGGGGCGCGTGCGCGTCGGGCCCCGCGGCGGCGATTTCGAAGTCAAGCCGGGCGCAGGCGCCCGCGGGCCCCTCGATCTCCAGCGACGGGGCCGAGCTTAAACGGGCGCGCGAGGGTGAGATAGCGGAGCGCGCACGCGCGGCAGTAACGAGCGCCTATACCAAGGATGGCGTCGCGCGCCGGCCTATCAGATCCAGGGCGACGTCGGCGGGAATGGCGAAGCCTTCAGAAGGAAAGGCCCGACGTTACGTGCTTGCTGCATGTTTAAACCGGCTCGTCAAGGTACTGAGCGCCACTCCACTTCGCACTCCTCCGATCGGCAGCCCATGCATCTCGTGGACGACCCCCAAATCGTGACCAGGGATGCCCGCGCGAAGACTTCCATGGCCGGAAGGACTTCCTGGGCGGTGACCTTGAAGTACCCTGGGTGGGCTGCCCCTCGCCATCGTTTAGTCTTCGGGGCCTCGAAGCTTCTGGCCAGGGCGCAACGGCGGCCAGGGCGGATGCCAGGTGGGAGGCAATATCGGCCCAGGCCCTCAAAACCAAACTAGATGCACAGCGTCTGTAACTGCTGCTGAAACCTCGGGCATCCGGAGCCCGCGTCGGCAGCCGGCGAAGGGGCGGCAGAGGGGGGGGGGGGGAAGCGCGGACCGAGGCTGCATCTGAGACGCTAAAAGACCTCTCGGGAAAGACAACAAACACCCAGCATCGCCCGAGCGGTTCGACCCATGTATTTGAGCCCTCGGCACCCCGGGGCCCCATGCACAATTAATCGCTCGCTGTGCAGATGTGTCTCCCGACAGGGATCAACCACTTGCCTTGGCAGTGGGAAAACGCAAAGCTTCTTCTCTCTGTCTCCGCGGACTCGGCAGATGCGCCCTGCCCTGGAGCCAGCGTGGGAAAGCCTGGCAGCCCCGCGCCCGCAGCCGCGCGGCAGCAGCCTGCGGCGCCAGGTCGAGACGCAGCCCCCAATCTGAGTCACTCTGGGACAACTGGTGGAAGAAACGAATGACGTCGGGCCCCCGCGCCCGCTAGAATCGATCAACAATGAGAATGCAGTCGTCGGCCTTCTGCAACTCACCCTCCATCTCCGCCTCGAACTGCCGCCAGATCTGCGGGGCGGGCGGAGTGCGAACTGGATTGTCCGGCGCGGCAAACGCGGTGCGAATTTTCAAGAGGCCGCGGCGGACAACCTTTGCGGGTAAGCGCGCAACCTGCAGCCGCTTGTCGGTCGCCTGCGTTGATGTCTTCATGACGCCTCGCGGGCGAAGCCATACTGCAAGGCGTCATCGCCCGGCCAACATCTCCAGCAAGTAGGACCACTGAATATGGAGGCCATCGGGCGGAGGTTCGGGGGGCGCTGGGGACTCATATGCGGCGCGCAGACGACTGGACGAAACGGCCTGTCGCCACGTTCGCTGTCCCTGGACGCTACCTTCGGCGGCTTGAGGAATCGCTCACGCGCTGGTGCCATCTTCATCTCCTGGGCCATATTGCACAGCTGTTTGGCTATCCGTCTCTGGAGATGTAGTGGGCGAAACTCGCGCGGAAGCTTCAGCAGGGGGGTGCGGAACGACGGGGACCTCGCCTTGCGTAGGTGGGGTCCAGATGACACGTCGCCATGCGCTGGCGCGCGAACGTCGCGAGGAACACGGCGACGTTGGTTGCCGCATAGTCGTGAAAGTGCCCGACGGCATGTCGAGACAGAAACCTGGACGCTGGTAGGTCCACCCACTTCGCGGCCATGAGGGCTAGAAACAAACCGACGCGCTTCATATCGAATGTGTAACGGTCCGAACTCTCCCGTCTGAAACACCTGCTCCTCCAGCTGCAGTCGGTACACCCATGCAAACGGAGCCGCCTCCGACAACGCACCTGGGTAAGACGCTAACCGGTCACGGTGAGCTCGGACGCCCATCGGCCAAAACTGCGGATCAGAATCTGGGGTCGTCGACGCCCACCCTTGCAACCCACCGCGAGGACGAAGTGAACGGAGTCAGGAGGGCGGACGTCTTCGCTGCTGGCGTCGGCTCTTGCCAACAACGCGCAGGCTTCCCCGCCCGACTCTGCGGCTCTGCTCCTCGGTATCCAGCGAATCGTCGACGTTGCAGCTGGGTTGATATCGACGGACGGCAATCCCTTCAAAGTGAAACGCGCCCCGCTCCGATTGAACCCAGAGGAACGGGACAATCATGCAAGAGCCCAAGCTACGGCGCAGTCGTCGATATCTGGGGCGGTTGCCTGGGTGCCCGCGCAGATGAAGGAGTGCCCTAACGTGTTCGGCCGAGGAGCCCAGGTGAGGCCCTGTACGGAGCACAGTTTTTCCAGTGTAGGCGCCTGAACGGCTGGACAACGTATACACCTTTGCGGGCCCCGGAAACGCCAGGGCCGTTTTTTCACCGTTTCCAAAAAAATGTCCACTGAAAATGGAAACGGCCAAAAAACGGCGACTGGAAACGGCAACAAAAAGGCTCCAGGATTGGAAATGGAACCGGAACCGGTCAAAAAACGGCGACATAACCGGTAACAAAAACGGCGTCGGAACCGGCAAAAAAACGGAAAAACGGAACCGGCAAAGAAACGGCCCTGTCGTTTCCAGGGCCCCGCTAACGTATACACCACTGCAGCCGCATCAGGAGTTCGAAGTTCCCCCAAACCTTGCAAAGCCCTCGCTATCACCAGGTGATCCCAACACGTGTGTGCCTGTCGCCGCTCGTCTGACAGTATGGGCTTCAAGACGAGGTACCCACTCTGGGGAGGTCCGACATCGCATCGCTTGACGCAGACGTGCAGCTCCAGACGCGCGTACGCTCACGCCAATACTGCTTCATAGGTGTACTGAACGCACGGGGCTCCACTCAGGCGGTGGAGTCCTGTCCACATATCTGAGCAGCGGTGCCAACACAGAAACTAGTACACTCAGGACGTGAGGATGGTCCTTATGGGCCCAAACCCATTCACGAATTGTAGAAAAATCGTCTACCTGGAGAACCCGAAACTGTTTGCGAAGTCCTGAATCCAACACTTCTGCCGCACTCTTGGCGGCGGTCGCCGGGTACTGAATGACGGGCCAGCGGTTCATGACCTGCTCCTGCTGTCCCACTAGCCAGAGTCCGTGAGGCCCGTACGGAACTGCCGCACGATTCGAGAAGCGCCCCCTACTCCAAACACGTCTATGATGAAGTTCGACACTGACCGCCTGAAGAGAAGACGAATAATAATCAGTAGGAGTAGAAGGACCACTGCTGCACACCTGATACTTGTTCGGGCCGATCGACACCTAGGTGGCGGCATCCCCGAAGGTGAAGACGCCTGAGCCTCAAAATCCCTTTGCTCCACTACAGAGCCGGCTTATCTCGAGTTGTGAGACAGCCCCTTGCACTGCGCTGCTATTGGGCCGCCGCGGCAGACCTGCACTCCGCAGTGAGCGCGGTCTGGGCGAAGTGCACGCCCATCGGCAGGCTCAAGAGGCAGACATAAGGGAACAGAAAGTGGCATAAACATAAAAACTCGGAGGTCCGCGCGGATTTCTCGGGTCGGCGCTGGACCCCCCTCCCTGGCGCGCGGAGCGCGCCAGTGGCGGCGCCGGAGGCGCCGCTGGGGGGCCCCAGCGCCGATCCGAGAAATTCGCGCGGACCTCCGAGCTCTTCTGTTTATGATGCATTTTGTTCCCCTCGGACGGCAGCAGGTGTTCTCAAACTATTCTGGGAGAGGCCCCCCGGAACACTCTGAGCAAAAGGCGGTGGAGACGGAGGGAGGCCCGGACATTCCTGCTCCCTGCTTGAGCGTCTTTTCGTGCCGGGAGAGGGGGGGAGGGAAAGTGGGAGTGGAGAGGGAGAGAGAGAGAGCGAGAAACAACAACAAAAAAAGCAAAACACAAAAAGTAAAGAGAGCGCCTCCGTTGCGACAGCGTGTCCAGGCCTGTAGGGTGCAAGCACACACTAGGCCTGCCTCGAACTGGCGGAAGGTGCCGCGTGCGAGTGGCAAGGGAGCTCATGAAAACCTCACACCCTGGCGCGGTCACACGGGAGAGAGAGAGAGAGAGAGAGACGAGAGAAAGAGAAAGAGAGATAGAGACGATTGAGAGAGAGAAAAAGAAACGAGAGAGAGAGAGAGACGACGACAGAGTAAGAGAGAGAGGGGGAGACGATTGAGAGAGAGAAAAAGAAACGAGAGAGAGAGAGACGACAGAGTAAGAGAGAGAGAGAGAAAGACGAGAGAGAGAGAGAGTGAGAGCGACGAGAGAAAGAGAGAGAGAGAGAGACGATTGAGAGAGAGAGGAAGAAACGAGAGAGAGAGAGAGAGAGAGACGACAGAGTAAGCGAGAGAGAGAGAGACGATTGAGAGAGAGAGAGAACAAAACGAGAGAGAGAGAGGGAGAAAGACGAGAGAAAGCGAGAAATAAACGAGAGAGAGAGAGAGACGACAGAGTAAGAGAGAGAGAGACGATTGAGAGAGAGAGAGAAAGAAACGAGAGAGAAAGAGAGAAAGAGACGACAGAGTAAGAGAGAGAGAGAGAGAGAGAGACGAGAGAGAGAGAGAGGGAGAAAGACGAGAGAAAGAGAGAGAGAGAGAGAGAGAGAGAGACGACGACGATCGAGAGAGAGAGAGAGAAAGAAACGAGAGAGAGAGAGAGAGAGACGACAGAGTAAGAGAGAGAGAGAGAGAGACGAGACGAGAGAGCGACGAGTGGAGACGACGTCACGGCGGGGACGACGGGGGTACTGCGACGGAGCCGGTGCCAGGGGAGGCGCGCCGAGGCCCACGGCGGCGGCGCGAGGGCCGAGGAGGGAGGACCTGCCCCTTCCCGTGCTCCTCCTGCTCCTCCTGCTCCTCTTCCTCTTCCTCCTACCTCCGCCTCTTCCTCCTCCTTCTCCTCCTCCTCCTCCTCCTCCTCCTCCTCCTCCTCCTCCTCCTCCTCCTCCTCCTCCTCCTCCTCCTCCTCCTCCCCCCCCCCCCTCCTGACCCCTCCTCCCCCTCCTCCGCCTTCTCCCCCTCCTCCTCCTCCTCCTCCTCCTCCTCCTCCTCCTCCTCCTCCTCCTCCTCCTCCTCCTCCCCCTCCTCCGCCTCCGCCTCCTCCTCCCCCTGTCGGAAGCCAGGCGAGGGCTGCTAAATCCGTGGCTGCTAAAATCGACCTGTGAGAAGTTGTCTTCGTCCTTCCGGGAAGAAGCCCGTTGACTGTTTCGCGTGCCGCGCCTCATTCCGGCAAGTTGTTTTTCCTTCCGGGAGGGCCGTTTTAGCAGCCACGGTTTTAGCAGCCCTCGCCCAGCTTTTGACCCTGGGGGCGGAGGGCGGGTGGAAGTCGGCGACATGCAAGGAGTGGCCATAATCCGCGTTTCGTAGTAAGCGTCGGGGGGGCGTCCCCCCCGCCGACAGCCCCACGACGACCCCCGTCGCGGGCGGCCACCGCGCGGCGAAGGCGCTGCGACCCCCGTCGCGGCGCGACGACCAGGCGAGGCTGACCCCCGTCGGGTGGATACCCCCCCACGCTTATCAAGAAACCCAAAGTAGGCAAGAGTGACCCCTGGTGCGCGGCGTGACAAGGGGTGCCACAGCCGAGGCGCGGAAGGCGCTGCCATCGCATCGCATTCAACTATCTGGGGATCCCAGTCTGCCCGCACCAGAGGTCACTGTGGCGAAAGGTCACTCTTTCGGGCGTTGGCAAGACTGGGTTGAGTGGGACCTGGTTTGGAGGTGCCCTTCCCAAAATGTGACCCGTGCCGCCTCGCTCGGCGGCTGAAATCCGCGATCTCCCATGGAAACGAGACCCGTCGCTAATCCACGCCCCCTTGATCCATGTTTGCGATCGCCTGACTTAGAGGAAAGAGAACTATGCACATACACCGATTCTGGCCAGGCCCATCCTGAGCCCAGGATCGGTGCATACGCCCGCTACCTTGGCCAGGAAGGTATATGCACCGATCCTGGGTCAAGGACGGGCCTTGCCAGGATCGGTGCATGTGTATAGTTCTCTTCGCCCGATGACTGGCTACACCCGACTCCTGCGCGCAGCCGAGGAAGGTCCGCCCCTTCCGTTCGGAGCCCCTGCCGGCGTCCTCGCCGTGCCTGCCCAGCTTCGGCTCCCGGTCGCCCCGGCCGTGCTGCACCTCCGAGGAGGCCCGCCCCAGATGCTGGAGACCCCTTCTCACCCCTCATGATTGTCATCCCTCTCAAGACCTTCCTCCTCCTCCTCCTCCTCCTCCTCCTCCTCCTCCTCCCTGCCTCTATCCCTCCTTCCCTCCCCCCTCCTCCTCCCACCCCGCTGATTGTACAAGTCATGTCCCTCCTCCCTCCTCCTACTGGTTCCTCCCTTATCCCGATTCCCCTGGTCCCTCCGCCTCCTTCTCCTCAAGGCTGCGATCCTGCTCCTCTTAGGGGGGGGCGTTGTATCAACCAGCCCGTCTTGGAGCACCAGCAGCCGGTCGTAGCCCGCTGCCCGAGCTTCCCGGTGAAACTCCCTGGTGTCCACCTCGGCAAGCAAGCGCAAGTCGAGCGGGAAAGGGCAAGGCCGGCCTACCTCCTCCTCCTCCTCCTCCTCCTCCTCCTCCTCCTCCTCCTCCTCCTCCTCCTCCTCCTGCACCTCCTCCTCTTCCTCGTCTCCCTTTCCACCTCCCTTCTCACTTCTAACCTCGCTTCTCCCTCTCCCTCCATGGCGGACAGCGGCTTCCTTGCGGCGGCGGCGAAGGCGGGGCAAATGCGAGGATGACGCACACGGAGGACACCTGCGTGGGCGGCGGACCCCTCCCGCTAAGAAGGGCTCCTGTGCGTGGGCTGCGGCACCGCGTGCTGGCTGCGCCCTGACGCCGGCGCCGTCGTACTGTTCACGGGCATCGTGCTTCACCAGCGGCTCCCTGCAGCCGCGGCCTGCGGCGTCCCGCTGAGCGCGGCCGACGGGGCACCACACGGCCAGGCGATCCTCGCCCTGGCCAGCGTGCGGCCTGCCTCGGCCGACCAAGGAGAGGTGCGCGCGGACGCCGTGCGCGTCGCGGCGGACGAGGGCAGCGAGGACGCCGAGCAGGCGCAGACCCGAGGGCGCAGCGCACGCCGCGGGTGCCGCGACGGCCCAGGCAGCCTTGGCCGTCGTGGCCGCCCCTGGCGGAGGCAGCCCAGGGCAGGGCGCTCGACGACAACACGGAGCCGCCATGGAGGCGCCGTCGGGGGTTGACGCGGCGGTTGGGGCGCCACCAGTGTCCGGCAGGAAGCACGCGTGAAGGAGGAAGGGGAAGGGCGCGCGCGTGCAGCAGCACGTTGGCGACGACGCGGCGATGGACAGGGCGCTCAGGACGGCGGCGGCGGAGGCTGCAGCAGTGGCTCTGCGCAGGCCAGGCCCCCCGATGGAGCCCCGCCCAGCGGCCTGCGGAGCTCGCAGCACCCCTGCCAAGGACGGAGGGCGGCAGCAGCGCGGTGAGTGGCGCCTGCAGGCTACACGTCGGTCGGAAGAAGTAGGTAGAACCATGAAGTAGGAGGGCGGATGCAGTGGGTTGGGTCCAGGTCCTCCCGGATAATAACGAAACACAGCAAACGCATGTCGATTCTTGAAGTAGGAAGGCGCTTGAAGCAGATTGGGATCTGGGGCGGCCAAGGACGCCGCCCGGAAGGAATACGATGATGCCGCGGCCGCCACGGGTGAGCTCGCGGCGAGGTTCGCTGCCGCGCGTGCGGAGCTTGAGGCGGGATCAGGATGTGATAGGCCCGCGCCATACCCTGCGCGGCAGCCCTGCGGGACGTACCTCGGGTAGGGTCCAGATGAGGCTGGGCGGCGCGATTGGTGTGATGCCCGCCCCATACGTACCCTGTATCAGGGCTGGACCTAAACGTTGTGTTTCGTTTTGGTCTCGTTTTGTTGTTCGTTTTGCTCTGCCTGTTTTCCTGCACCTCGCTGCCCAAACGAACAACTAAACGCAGCCGAAGTCCAGCCAACCGGCGTTTAGGTCCAGCCCGGCCCTGTCTGGGAACCCCGAGGCCTGGGCCCCGCGGAGCATGCCTGGGGGGGGGGCCGAGAGGGTCCAGAGAGCAGCGGCGCTGGTCAACCTCTTCGGCTACGGCGCCAGCTTCGACCTCCTCACCTGAAGTCAGGCTCGCAAGGGGCGAGCCGCCAGCTGCGGTGTCTTGGCACCGTCGTCAGGCCAGTTCTTCCACTCCACTCCACTCCACTCCACTCCACTCCACTCCACTCCACTCCACACTCCACTCCACCCCTCTTCCTGCTCTCCCTCCCCCACCCCTTCACTGCTTATCCTCCCTCCTCTCCCTCCCCTCGCCCCCTGTCCACGATTTAGTCCAGCAGATCTCCCGCCCCCTCCACGTGCTTCCTTCTTTTACACACCAGGTTTCAAAACTGCTTTTCCCATTGTTGTTATAACCCCGTTGTGTTCGGTAGGTCGAAATGTTGCTCCCGCTGCAGCGCGGGCCTCACTTTCGGATCGGTGCTTTGCTCGCGTCGTTGAGACTGGCGCTCTCGCCTCAACGCGGGCCACTTCTCTGGATCCGAGTCGTGCGCTTCATCGTAATCCCGCCCATCATTTCCCCTCTTCCGCCTTCCCCTGGTCCTCCTGTTCCTCCCACTCCTTCCACTCCAGTTCTTGCTGCTGCTATTCAGCGCGGGCCACTTTTTCGAATCCGACTCGTTCTTCATCGTTGTCGCACCCTTCATTCCCACTCCTCCGCCTTCCCCTGGTCCTCCTTTCCCTTCCGATCCTTCTGATTTCGTTCCTGCTGCTGCTGCTGCTGTTCGCCTGATCCTTTCCCTCCCGCTCATTCTCCTGCTCACTCGCCTCCTCCTCCTCCTCCTCCTCCTCCTCCTCCTCCTGTCATCCTCCTGTGCACGCAGCTCCCCGTTATCCGACCGCGCATGACACCAGGTGGTTTTCCTGAGGGTTTCTCAGGTCGGCCAGGACGCGCGTTCGCGGACAGAAAACTCAGCACCATGGGAGGGGACGGGAGAGAGGGATGAAATGTCAGATGGGGCGCGAGCGCAGCTAGCTTGCCTCCCTCCTCCCTCCCTCCTCCCTCCCTCCCTCCCTGCCTCCCTCCTCCCTCCTCCCTCCTCCCTCCTCCTCCTCCCGCCTCCCTCCTCCCTCCTCCCTCCTACCTCCTACCTCCTACCTCCTCCTCCTCCTCCTCCTCCTCCTCCTCCTCCTCCTCCCCCCTCCCCTTCCTCCTCCTCCTCCTCCTCCTCATCCTCCTCCTCCTCTTCCTCCTCATCCTTCCCTTCCTCCTCCTCTTGCTCATCCTCCTCCTCCTCCTGCTCCTGCTCCTGCTCCTGTTCCTGCTCCTGCTCCTGCTCCTGCTCCTCCTCCCCCTCCTGCAAAACCCCGAGGAGGGTTCTGCGCGGGAGCTCGGTGACAGCGATGACGATCGGTCACCTTTTTACTTCCGCACGGCGAAGCGAGTCTCGGTAGCTTCAGCCGTTAAACACTTGAGCCAAAGGTAACGGGGGCACCTTCCCTCCCCAGTCACCTGAATGCTTACATGTTAACACCCCCCCTCGGACGCTAGTCCGCATAGGCTGACGGGGAGGTGTCTACAATCACAAAAACAGGTCAAACTATGCAAAACGTCGCAGCAAATGACGTTAAGTCTCTTCATCATACTGTTGAGTTCGAAATGTCTCGCGACTGCGCTTACGAACACCAAGTTTCTCACACATGTAACCTGAGCTCGAGTAAACGCTTTTACTGTCACAAGTTCAAACGAAACATCTAAAGTTTACACAGCAGGCTAGCATTTGGATGATTTTGATTGCTTTCGCTTTCTATTCGCCGATACCTGCGGCAATAACAAGAGATGCGCATGCAAACAAACTCAGCTCAACAAGCTGCCGCCACTCGATCGTTAAGCCAAGTTAAGAGGGGAGATGAGGAAGAGCGTAAACTGCAGCATGCTGACTGCCTGCCGTCTTTCACGAACGGCGCGGGCGCCTCGCCGACGGGGCTCGTGAACCCCTCGACCTCGGTAACCCGCGGTGTCCCACGCTGGCTGCGGTGTAGGACGACACCCTGTTAAGGGCCTGCATCGGGCTGTAGTAGTCGTTGTCCATGTACGCGTTAATGCGCTCCTCGTCGTCAAGCCAGCACCCCTCATCGTAGCTCTTAATTGAGCCGTCAACGATGTTGTGGTAGGTGCCGATGGCTCTCCAGTAACTGGCGTGGGGAGCCTTTAACAGATGCCAACCGCCTGGATTGTTACGGAGGTGCTCTTCGACCGCAGCGCCGGTAAACGGGTTCACAGTCCAGGCCGGATCGGTAAGCCAGTTGGGGAAGTCGTCGCACGGTAACCAGCCAAACCAGCAAAGCTTCTCACGGTGATCGCTTTTACGCTCGGTGACATATGATCGGCCGGCCAATTATCACGGTAAAGTGCCCTCATGGATCCCTGATCGTTAAGGGCAACGTCCAAGATGGTCTGGTGCCAGTAGACTGGAGGCTTGCTGATACTGCCCTTTAACTCCTCGGTGCTCCTGACCTCGAGGTCGTCGATGAAGTAGTTACGGTAATGCACCTGGAGCCCGTTCATGTAACTGCAGTAAAGCCTGGCAAGATCGGGCGTCGCAAAGCGAATCACGGTAACTCCAGTCGAGATGTAACCGTGCGGCCCATGGGTGTCCTCCACCAGGTGCTTAACGGAGATCGCGGTGGGGTCGCCGTGGGGCAGCATTCCTGCCCACGTTAAGAGGAGACCGTTAAGCTGCTTCTCGTTCATCTCCGGCACCTTGTTGACGTACACTTGCGTGTCCGGGCAACTGTGGGGCTCAAACCACGCTGAGTGAAGCTCGTTAATGTTGAGTGGTGGCACGTAGTCATCGTCAAATAGGGACTGCACGTGCCCAACCGCGTCAACCCATTCATCATGCTTGGTCAACTCTTTGTCCGTTAACTGAGATCTCCAGCTGATCGGACCTTTCAACACGGCATAGCCGATGAAACCGTAAGCATGTTGGCCGAAGATGTCAACGAACACGTCATCGTAATCGTTAAGCTCCCGCCCTGTGTTGCCCTGAATGGACCTGCCGCCAGGGGTCGTTAACCCCGCCTTCGCCACGTGCCCGACGAAGTTACCCTCAAACCTGCGCCAGTTGTCACGTGTCTTCATCGTTAAGGCTACCACTTCCCTGGGGTCAGGTTCCGCCCGAAAGTTAACGTCGTAGTCGTCGCTCCTGTCGTTCAGCATGGGTATGCGACCGTTGACGTGGTACAGCGGGCGGTACACCGCCTTGGCGACGGTCCTGGAGTACCCCTCAAGCTGATCAGTCGTGCGGTTGACGACTTGAGGCTGCGGTGGCGGGATGTGCTGGATCGGTAACCTCTTGGGCTCTGGAAGCGGGGGCTTCATGCCGGTAACGCTGCTTGCCGCTCTGGACTCGCCGAGCCCCGGAGGGGGCGGCTTGGCCGGCCTCGCATTTACGGCGGGGGCAGGATCCTTTGGCACCTCATCACGTTGACCACCAACCGTTCGATCCTCGTCCATCTTCATGCCTATCTGCATCAACTCCTCCAGCTCCCGTCGACGTTCACGCATGGCCTTCGGCGCCCGCTTGTAAACAGGCTGTGGCTCTTCACCGCCCTGCCGGCTCAACGGCGACGGTCGAATCTTGTTCGGTGACGCGGACCGTCGACCCCCCCCGGCTTTAGTGGTTACGCCGGCCAGGTCCTGAGTAGGGGGAGCCTTGCCTGGTGGAGCCACGTTAACCTGCTGCACTGGGGGCGCGCCCGTGGCCATGGGCCCGACTGCCGCGGTGGCGGCAACGGGTGGCGCCTTGGCGGGTGCTGCCGTCGGGGGCGACTCAGGTAACGGCGGCGGCACCTGCGGGATAATGGTAACCGAGGAGTTGATCGGGTCATCCAAGAACTTCTGCAAACCCTCAAGCCTCTCGGTAACTCCCACTAGCATACGTAGCGCTGCATCACGTTTACCTTCGAAGTCCTGCAGGGGCGCGATGTTCTCGGTAAGGCGCCTGGCGGTATTCAAGAGGCAACCGATATTTTCGTTAATGCGCCTGTGCTTGGTTGCATTCTCCGCCGTGTTAACCTCCGAGTCGCGAGTCTTGATGTTCAACTCTGTCACCGTTGCCACAAGGTTGTTAACCTCGTCCTGCGCCCTCTTGAGGTTCTCGTTGACATCGTCATTGGCGTGAACCAACGCGGTGTTCTGCTGCGTTAAGTCAACGATCCTCCGCGCCATGTCATCGGCAACCCTCTGCATCTCGTCAACGTGCTTATCATAGGCCCCGTGGAAGTTAATGGCCATGTTAACGAGGGTCACGGTAAACGCATGAGCCACGTGGACGATATCGTCGACACGGCGATTGAGGTTCTCGCGCGTAACCGGTCCTGCCCCAGGCGGGCTCTGGTCGACCGCCGCGCCGTTGATCGTGACGTTGACTTGGTTGTCCGCCATGCTTTCGTTCACGCTCGAGGGAAAGAGGTAAAGGATGGAGGAAGCCTTAATCGAGACTGCTTGCTTGACAGAAATGAGCTGCGGATGTCAACACTCGGTGGCCGGCGCAAGGCTGTGCCGACCTGTTAATGCACTTTGGTTTGTGTTTAGCAGGTGTGTGCTCATGCTCTCACGACTGACATACTTGGTTAATGCATCTGCTACGTTCTCATGTGTGCCTACTTTCACAATTCGAATCACTCCCTCCTTTACCTTCTGCTGCAGCCACAGTTGACATACTTCAATGTGTCTTACTTTTCCTAAACCTCGTCTACTCGCAATTGCGATTGCAGCCGTGACATCACTTTTCAAGGTGATCTCAACTTCCAAGTTAAAATCCCTCAACACTGCCTGAAGTCCTAGACCGACTGATCCTCCTTTCACAAGCCCGTAATATTCTGCTTCCCCTGACGATAATGCAATTGCACTTCGAGTTGTGCTCCAAGATTTTATGAGGTGTTTACCCCGCATCACTACTCCTCCACTCGTAGACCTCCTGGTTCGTTTACATCCTGCGTAATCTGTGTCCGTCCAAATCGTCAACTCTCGAGGCTGTTCTTGATACTGATACACGTAACTGCTTCTGCTGTGATACTTCAAATGCTGCCCTAGCTTGACTAGGCCTTTCCATGAATCCATAGTCGGCTTTGACATGGCCCTAGCAAGTTCTTTTACTGAATACTGTATGTCCGATCTGTCTTGAGCTAAATAATTTGCTCTAGCCGTTAATGCTTGATATCGCTTAGTCATGCTGGGCGAAAGTTCCACCTCGTCTCCCTCTTCAACTGGAATACGTTCACCTGGCACCTCAGTCCTCACTGTTACTCCCTCAAGCTCAAGCTCTTTCACAATTATTTCCGCATGCCTTTGATCAGCCTCATATCTCAATCCTTCCTCAATCCACTCCACAATCCTGTTAAGAATCCTGATCGCCTTCATGTCTTCCTCCCCCGGTCCAAGTCGTCCCCTCACTTTTACCTCGAACTCCTCCTTTATTTTATTATCAAACCAATCGAGATCATGGTCACCCCCTAGTAGCGTAAAGTCATCCCCATGGACCGAGCCATAGGGCTCGGGTCTCGTGCTTAAACACGCACGGCGACGCAACTCCACTCTTGAACCCAACTTTAATGGCAAAGCCCATGTAACAGTCTTCCCAGTTGCTTGCCGCATCTCTTGTTCCATACATTGACTTCAGTAACTTTCCACACATGCCCGGCTCGTAATCCTCGTCCGGTAGCCTGATAAATATGTCTTTCTTTGCAGGAGCGTAACAGTAAGCTCGTTTAATGTCAATGAATGCCAGCTTTAATCCTTTCTCGCGCTCGCCTTTCTTAAATCCCACTCCTTCGGTAACCGCCATTGAGAAGAGTAGTTTCTGTGCCTCCAGTGGACGCGTAGCCGCAAATGTATTCTTTTCTTTGGAGTTGTATTCAACTTGTTGGGCCACTAGCCTTGACCTGTGGTCAGGGCTTAACTCATCTCCTTTGTTAATATCTATCCATCTGGTTCCAATGGGTGCTTTCCCCGTAACTTGCCAGCGCACTTCTTCTTTCACTTTCTCGTAAACCTTATGCTTTCTAAATTGCTCCATCTCTCCCTGACGCGCTTTCATTGTTAGTTTAGGATCCAGTTCGTTTCCTGTGACATCGCCCCATGCTTGGGTTATCTCTCCATTCTCCTTGTGAACGACGTTAATCATATTCATGGGGAGAGGTTTAACTGTGCCAACCTTTTCACACGCTGCACAGGTACTGGGCGTTTTGAGCCAGCCCTCATGTTCACATGCACTGCACTTCCATTTGTGTGGGGCAGTCTCGCCAATAGCTGCATATGTAAAGGTGGTAGAAATGTTAACCGGTCCCTTCTTGAACATTCTCCTCCTTTCTCTGCCCGTGATCTCGTTCACTGGCCTGTCTTCGATAACTTTCCCCGTGTCCAAGTCAACGGTAAGTCTCCTAACACATGAGCTCCATTGTGGTCCACTGGATCCTGGCAGCATCAATCTTTTGGTTCCATAGTCTTTTCTCGTCTATGTTAACTGGTGCTTGTGCTCTCTGTCTTGGTCCGCATGGTCACATGCCCAGTTAGTTTCATTTATCTGCATTTCACTTTGCCCCTCTTCATCAACTTCCATATTTGTCGTTTCCTCTTCTTTAAATGTACCTCCTTGACGTCCGTCAATCTTCATTTGTTCCACAAGTCCCTTCAATATCGCTCGGCACAACTTGTCTGGATAAACTTCTGATCGGTGAGTTCTTCCGCCACCAGTTAACTCCATGTGTCGGTGTTGCCCCTTGCATCTCCAACTTAACTCGCGACCTATGGCCGGGCTGTTTGTCATGAACTTGATTGGTTTTTTATTGAACATCTCCTCACCTTTGACTATCTGCTTCAAATCGTAACAGCATAAGTCTCCATTGTAAACTTTAACATCTTTGTTTCTGAGCACACGTTGTACTGTTGATGTACTCCAACTGGTCGCACCCACGGGATGTTCAAACAGAAAGTATAACCCATTTCGCCGTTGAATTCACAGAGCTCCATCGCAAATGTTAACTGCTTGATCCCGTAGTCTAACATTTGTTTTACTCGGTCAGCACCTAATCTTTTAAAGTTAAACGTTTGGAGCCTGCTGAAGGCTGCGCACATGGGACTCACCACTAGTAACAGGGCTGACCTGGACTTAACTATCTGTTTTGCTTTCGCTCGCATGGCTGGCACGTTAAAGTCCCATGAGTTACCATGTTGGTCGCACGTTGTTAAGTCCATTGCTAACCCAGGTATCAATCCCATTTTCTCTGCCATGCCCGTAACCCTTACTGGCGAATATGCCTCGGTTACGTGCGCCTGAGTTTCATGTTGATTCGCGCCGTGAAGCTTGGCGGCCCTCCTTACTTCGTTTAATAACTGATGCACGACGTCCAACTCCCCGCTCATCAACCACTCAACCAGCTCAGAGTCAAATCCCATCATGTTGAGTCCCAGTCTGATATCGTTTACTTCTGACATTTCTTCATCTTGTTCCGGGTTAAGTTGGCGATGCTGAGTTGCCTGCTGGTCTTCTTCATCGTGGTCACTATCTGCTTTTCGTTTAATCGGTTCACTTGGTGGGTCCTTCATTTCTTCATCTTCAATTTCAAACTCGGCCCACCCGGTCCAATAACCGTTAAAGGGGTTTCCCATTGCCCATGTTTGGTCATCTCCCTCTTTGCCGTACCAAGCATCTTCATGCTCGCGTATTTCACCGCTGTCGTTTAGAATGGCATGGGTAAATCTCCTGGGTTTAAGTTTATCCCAATCGACAGGGCATCCACCATTGGTGGGAAAGGCTAACTCTCTTCTTGGTCGCCTGTGTTGACAGATAACTTTGTTTCCTTTTATCACCCACTCATCTTTTGCATCCTCAACTTTGGCGCCCGGCGGGGGTGGTACGTTAAGTTTCAGTCTCTTCGCTTGACTTTCTGATCCCTGATCTTGACTTTCAGACGCACGGCTTTTACCTTCGAGTCTCAGTTGGGCCGAGGCTAACCTTGCTTGTCTGTTTGGGCTTTCTTGTCCTTTTAACCACTCGATCACGCGAGCTCTGCAATCAACATTTTGTGGTTTATGCTCTTTGTCGCCTCTAACTAGGTATTTACACCCGTAACATCCCGGCGTCGGTCCCATTTTTAGATATTCGTGCTTCTTTACGGCTATTCCTCGCGCAATCAGCGGCTTCGTCTCAGGCGCCGTTAACTCTTGCTCTGGCAAGTCCATGGGTACCATAATTCTAGACTGTAACTCCATTCCTGCCGTGCTGGGGTCAGGCTGCCAAGGTAACCCCTTCATCTCGGTGATTTCGTTGATACTCCATCTTTCCGCTTCACTTCCTTTTCGTTTGAACTCGTGCGCCTTGATCGCTCCGTTCGGTGTTCCAATGATGAGCTCCTGACTCTTCTCGTTGATTCCCAAATACACTCCACTTTCCCATCTCATCTCAAGCTTTGCACGGCCTTTGTGCGCAGGCGTCTTTAAGTACATGACACATTCACCGAACTCAGGAATTTGTTTGTTAAACTTTCTCCCCCTACATCTTTCATGGGCTGTCTTTCCACCCGTATCTATTGTGAATTTGTTAATCAGAGAAGATGCATAGCTTACCAGCCATGGAATAATCGTATGGCTTTCACTGAACTCGGTCTTGTAATTGGCATCCAAGGCGCTCTTTAATGTCCTGACTTGTCCTTGCACCGTTCAAACAGCTCTCTCAATTTCACCGTTGGCCTTTGCATCGCCTACAGGACTGACTTCAACACCCATGTCGAGGTCACACGACGCTTTAATCCTGTTGGCCAGCGCCGTAATTGCCGCTTCTCCATCACTTTTAAGTATAACCTTCTTATATCCGGTAAAGCCGATCATGTCACATCCCACTTTTACTGAGTATGGGCCCACTCCTTTCTTCAACAACACTCGGCTCCACGTTAATTTGGTTTCCCTGCAATGCATGGCCAGAATTGGGTTACCAATGCTAGCACTTTCGCCTTCTTCCTTTCTTCCTTTAAGCCACATGTAATCCATTGAAATTACTGGTGCACCTCCGTTCCTTTCCCTTTTACGTCTCCTGCGATTGCGCCTACGCGCTTTGCTTCTAACGCAATGTGGGCACCAACTTCGGTAAGGTAAATGCGTTGTATTGTGCGCCTCAACTTCCTCCCTTGATGGTCTCATGTCACAGTGAACTTTCTTCGGTAACTCTGCTTCGCCACTTACAAGCACGTCTTCCACGTCACTCAACTCACTTTCGCTGCCCCCACTTTCACTCCCTTCGCCCTCTTCGGCGTTAAAGACGTTTAAGTTTTCGCTTGGTCTTACGGGTAATGAGGGGCTTAGTAGAACAGGTCCGCCTCGAGGGTTCCCGGCCGCGGAAAACCCTCAGCTGCGTTTACTTCACTCTTGGGCTTGACAGCCTCCACTGGTCCCTTCGGCACCATGATGTTAAACTGAAGCGTGCCGTTCTTCTCGTGGATGGTTGTGCATTTACCCGTGGCCATATTCATAATATGACTCAGGGATCTCCCGTTAAGGTCCTTGTCGAATACAACTCTGTTTCCAGCGTTTACCATTTCTCTGACAGATCCCAGAACTTTGCTGACTTCCGCCACTTGAATTGGCATGCTGGTTGAGTTTCCATGTTCATTCTTGCCGGTGACTACTCGCTGCCCGTAATTATTTATCGTCGTTCCGTTTGCTGCGCTGTAGTGTCTTCCCTGCTTTGACGCATCTGTTTGTTTAATGGGGACGTAGGTGCCTATTCATGGGGGTCCTACCGTGCTGCACGCTCCAGAGTCCACGGTAACCACGATTGTTTCGTGCGTTGTACTCTGAGGTGGCACCGCGTTAATTTCTGGATCACAGTCTCGCATCTCGATTAGCCCAATCTCTCCACATTTCTCCAAACAACTCTTTTCCTGCTTTATACTTTTACTTATCCTCTGGCCCCACTGATTTACATGGTTGCAGTTCCCGTTGCACTGATGCTCCTGGTGAGCTTTTCTCAGGCCCGCTGCGACTTTACGCGCCATTTTCTTTCTGGAATGTGAGGGCAGTGCCCATTGTCCGTTAATCTCCTCAGCTGTGGGCTGTTCCCGGTGGCACGTTTACTTCATCATTCATTTCAACGCTGAGCACATGCTGCGGTTGGCCAAACGAGGTGGTTTGTTCACTTCCCGCGTTTACCGTTGGTCTCTCTTGCTCAACTTCGTTGGCGGTCTTCTTGGGGCCTGGGCAGTTAACAGCAATGTGCCCTTTAGCCCTACACTTGTAGCACTCGCGCTCGCTGTGGGGGGTAAATCTTCCTTGGCCACCGTAACTTCCACCCCGCGAGCCGCCACCTTTACCACCTTGTTTGCCTCCAATCTTACATTTCATGTAGGATCCATAGGTGGCACGGTAACCTTTGCCTTTGCCGCCTTTGCCACCTTTGCCTCCTTTCGTGAACTGTTTAGGCTTTGTGCAGTTCCTGGCTAAATGACCCATGCCTCCGCAATTGTAACATTTGGGGCCTGCGCCTTTGCCTTTACCCTTGTTTACGGCGTCGACTTCTTCATGATCTCCAGTGTCGCTTTCATTAGCCCAGGACCCGTAACTCCAATATCCGTCCTCTGGCCACCAATTTCCATCTTCGTGAACCCATCCTGTCTGATCCCAGACATTTTCGGACCCTTGACTCGTCTCGTTAATATTTCCAATGTCCATCGCATCTTTATTCTTAGTGTCTGAGTCGAGTTCCTTTATACGCGCCCAATCTTCACACTTGGAGTATAACTTCTGGAACGAGTCAATGTTAAGTGCGTCGGGCGTCCGCCAACACGCCTGCTGCCGCTCGTCAAACCAATCATTCGCATGCACCATTATTGCCCTGAGCGCGGTAACCTTAAAGGGGAAGGGCAGTGAGTAATCCTTGCCATATTTTCAAGATTCTCCGCTAACGCGCCCCACTCCTCAAGTCGGGCAACGGTGTCGGTAATTTTCTTGGGCGGCTCAGGGTCCATAGCGTGCGTCATCTTTGAGGAAAGGGTCGCTCCGGTAACGGCCGAGTACCATTTGTAAACCTTTTGCCAAGCCATGATTCCGTCACCATCCATGAGTCCCTTTAATTTTCCCCTTGCTTCTGCACCTTCAAGCCTTTCGTTGAGGATGTACCATAAGTCTTCCTCCATTTGAGTTTTGTCTCCCTCGGTGAACTCATAATCTCCTTTGTTGTCATCCTCTGCTTGTTTAGCTTGGTTTGCCTTTAAGTATTCGCTTGCTGTTAACCGACCGTTCATTACGCGTATGATATCATCGTCATCTTCCTCTGGGACAACTCCGTCGAGTGTTTCCAACTTCTTGTTCAGCATTTTCAGTGCCGGTCGGTAACTCGGTTTTACTTGGGCAAGCGCGTTTAAGAACTTGTCGCTCCAGTCTCTGAACTTTGCTCTTTCTCCACTGAAGTTCTTTAACGCCTGTAATGCTTTGTACTCGCTTATCGGTTTACCGCTCCCGTGCTTACTTCCGCTTCCGCCTTTGATTGCTTCCGAAAGTTGACCAAATTTCTCAATTAACTTCTCTTGTCCTTCGCTGTTGGTCTCCAACTCGGTAACTCTTTCTACCAACCTGCGAGCATCCCTTTCAAGCGCAGCGTTTCTCTTCGTTATCGCTAACAACATGCCGTTGGTCTTCTGAGCGCTCTGTAACATTTGAAATGCCTCAGCGTTTGATACTTCCCTTCGGCCCTGTGTCACTCGCTCGTTAATGAACGTCGCAAGTCCATAATGATTTGCAAGTAACGCCGTCTGAACGTAACTGAAGTCCCCGTTCAGGTACGCCTGCTCGCACAGGTCGTTGAAGCGGTTAGGGTCCATGTTGACCCATGCATCTCTGTCCGCCGGCACATTAAGGTTGACCGGCGGGTCGCCCTGCGCGGGCCTAGCTGCAGCGGCCGCCGCCGCCGCCATGGCAACCGCGCTCCGCTACCATGCAAAACCCCGAGGAGGGTTCTGCACGGGAGCTCGGTGACAGCGATGACGATCGGTCATTTTTTACTTCCGCACGGCGAAGCGAGTCTCGGTAGCTTCAGCCGTTAAACACTTGAGCCAAAGGTAACGGGGGCACCTTCCCTCCCCAGTCACCCGAATGCTTACATGTTAACACCTCCTCCTGCTCCTCCTCCTCCTGCTCCTCCTCCTCCTCCTCCTGCTCCTCCTCCTCCTCTTCCTCCTCATCCTTCCCTTCCTCCTCCTCTTGCTCCTGCTCCTCCTCCTCCTCCTCCTCCTCCTCCTCCTCCTGCTCCTCCTCCTCCTCCTACTCCTCCCCTCCTTCTCCTGCTCCTCCTCCTCCTGCTCCTCCTCCCTCCTCCTCCTCCTCCTCCTGCTCCTCCTCCTCCTCCTCCTCCTCCTGCTCCTCCTCCTCCTCCTCCTCCTCCTCCTCCTCCTCCTCCTCCTCCTCCTGCTCTCTCATCCTGCCTCACCCTGCTAAATCCTTCGCTGGGCAGGGCGCACACGATAGGGTTACGATAGTCACGATCGGGGGGCAGGGGCGGCGCTGCGCGCTCCTGGGGCTGGGGCACGGCAATAGCCGCTGAGGCAGAACGGAAGGAGCCCAAACCAGCGCTCAAGCCAGCACACCTATGACGCGGCCGCTGGCCTGAGCCGAGGCGGCACTTGCAGAAGGAGAGAAAGCGCAGGAGGTGGCATGGCAGAGTGAGGAGCACCAGCAAGAGAAAAAAAAGAGCCGAGGAAGCAAGAGGAAGAACACTGGACAGTAGCGGGGGCACAACCAGATCCAAAGAAACAGAGGCCGGTTCCGGCTCGCCACGCGGAGCGCCGGGCTGGCAGACCAGCGCATGGTTCGAGAGCAGCGCAGCAGGGCAGCTGGCGGGTTCTGAATGACGACTGCGGCCTTGACGGTAAGCCAAGGGTGGGGGGCGGGCTCTAAGAGGCCCGTCACAGTCATTGCGAAGACAAGGGCATCGTAAGTAGCACACCAGTGCCATACATAGGATGGGGGCGGTACTACCGCGGAGAAGCAGTACCTGCAACAAGTCGGCCGTGCGCCAGGCTCGGCACATCGTTTCGTCGAGCAAAATTGCAATTAGATCAGGAAGGAAGCGGCCGCTTTGACATTATGACCCCAGACACTCTCGAGCAAGTAGCCCCGACCCTGCCCTCTTTTGCTCGCCGCCGAACTCGGGAGCAAGCCTCCCAGGTCACCTACCTTCGCACATCGCGCCCAGCGAATATCTTCGCGCCGTCGCAACCTCGCGCGGGCACTGCAAAACGGCGACATTCCGCCCTTCCAAATTCTCCCCCCTCCCCACACGGGTTCGCCCACGCCTTCCTTCTCATCCAGAGGGGGAGAAAGACGAAACGAGGGTGAGGGTGATGAAAAGAGCGCGAGAAAGGGAGAGGGAAGGAGAGAGAGAGAGAGAGAAGGAGATAGAGAGAGAGAGAGAGAGAGATAGAGGGGGGGGAAACAACTGCAAAACGCTGCTGCAGCCTCCGCCCCTCCAGGTCCGCCTGCTCTATCAGGGCGTCGAAGGACGTGGTCCCGACGGTCACAAAGATCGTGCGCCCACCGCGTGCAGCGCTTGTCATGGAAGCAACGTCAGTCCGTCGGGAGGCGACGTTCGTCAACGTCGTCCCATCTCCTCTCTTTGCCGCGCGACGGGGCGGGAACAAAAACGCTGCCTCGCGCCGTATGGCTGCAAAGCTCCGCCCTTGTCGATCCGCGGCGCTGCAATAGCAACGGCGACGGCGGTACCGCTATGTGCAATCATTAGATCCAACTGTCCGCGCCCACCCGTATCCGGAACCGAAGGGTCACCTCCTCCCATCCCCCCTTCCCTCCTCCTTCCCCCTCCCGTCCACTTCCCACCCCAATCTCTACAACTGCACAATCTGATGACTACTCGCCAAGCCGTCCCAAGAAGCCTCCAAGAGTGCTCCCAAGAAGGGCCCCACGAGGCAAAATTCATGGATTTCCCATTTGTTTTTCAAGATTTTGGAGTTCTCGCCTTTTCCGCTCCCCGCTGCTCCAAGAAGACCCAAAAGGGCGCTAAGATCGCCCCAAGACGATCCAAGAGGTCTCCAAGAAGGCCCCAACACAGCCCAAGAGGACCCCAAGACAACCCACAACGCCTCCAAGACGGCACAAGGGGCCCCCAAGGCGGCTCCAAGAGGGTGTCAAGGCGGGGACCCGAATGGACATTTCGAGCCCTCGGCCCCGAGAGGCTCCCAGAAGGCCCTAGGAGGTTCCAAAGAGGCTCCAAAGAGGCTCACAAGAGGTCCCCAGGAAGCCCGAAGAGGCCCCAAGATGCCCCCAAGAGGCCTCCAAGAGGCTCCCAAGAGGCCCTAGAATTCCTCCCCAGAGGCCCCCGAGAGCATCCCGAAGAGACCTCAAGAAGCACCTTCTGGCCCATGTCGTCGTCGTCGTCGTCGTCACTGCCGCCGTTGTCGTCGTCGTACCCCTTCAAGGTCGGCGGCACTGGCCGTAAGGCCCTCGCAATGCTACCGTCCCTCCTCCACTGAAGTTGTCCGGAAAATCTCTCGCCCCTCTGTGTGCGATTTTTCATACGCACGACTTCAACAATTTGCGTTGTTTCATCATGTGCTTTACAATCCGATTGCCTGTGGTGTTTCAAAGGGTGCTCCCGGTGCATCGTAGGCTCCATTTTCGGACTGGCGCTTTGCTCCCGTCGTTCAGAATGGCGCTCTCGCCCCAAAGCGGGCCGAGCCTTGCTTCATTGTGGTCCTCTCCCCCATCATGTCCCCTCCTCTGCCTTCAACTGGTCCTCCTGTTCCTCCCGCTCCTTCCACTCAAATTTCTGCTGCTGTTCGTCTCGCCCAGCGCGGGCCACTTTTTTGTGAAACCGAATATTTTGTCATCGTTGACGCCCTCCTCATTTCCCCTCCTGCGACTTCCCCAAGTCCTCCTTTTCCTCCCTATCCGTCCGCCGTGCTGCTGTTCGTCCTCATCCGTTTTATCCCGATGATCCTCCTGCTCACCCGCCATCTCCTCCTAATGTTCGCGCAACTCCCCTGTTTCCGATTGCGCATAGCACGAAGTGGTCTCTCTCTGTTGGAGTCGCATGTGGGCTGGGACACGCGTCCGCGGAGAAGAATGAGAAATCAGCGCCATGGGAAGGGAAGGGAGGATGGGATGTCTGATGAGGCGCGAGCGCACCTAGTTTGATCTCACCCCCTCTCCCATCCCACCCGCCACTCTCCCTCCCTCCCTCCCTCAAGCCCCTCCTCTTCACCCCGCCTTCTCCTGAATGCAAGAGGGCAACTGGGCACAAGAACGGGCGGCGGAACCGATCGAGAAAAACAAACATGCTAGCATCGACAACCTCAACCTTGCTCTCCGTGTTCTCTCTGCTTCCTGCCCCCCCCCCTGCTCATGCCCCTGATCCTCCTCCCACGCTAGGAGAAGAAACTATGAGGGGAGGATGCGAACAGAGAGCGGCTGCGGGGAGGAAATAATTAAGAGGGCAACCTGATCACGCACGAGACCGTTGGACCAGCAACTGAATCCAGTGTGAGACGCACAATGAGACGGGAAGACCGCCTCCTCGTGCGACCATCCACATTCGTTTCTGAGAGCACCAAGGAAGTGGTGTGGGGGGGGTGGAACGGGAACTGGCGATCGATAAACGCTCTCATTCTCCTCTTGATCCCCATCATCATGCTCATCTCTTAATGCTGCTACTCCCTAACATCTCCCCGACCTCGTGGATACTATGTTTCCTGCGGGTCCGAGACTTGATACAATTCCCGCAATCAACTCTGAATTGCGGGCTACCATGGCAAGAACGTGTACAATGTACCCAGAAACACGGAGTAGTCGACGAGGAGGGCGGACCTGGGCAAAGAGGTTGAGGCTCCGAGAGTGATGAAGCTGAAGGCCCCGTGCGCTCGAGGACGATCCTTCTGAGCCTTGAAGTAGGCTCTGTCTGCAGCCTTCCCCACGCAGAGCAAGGCCTCCGCCAGCCATGCAGCTGCAGCCTTCCTCTGGCTGGCAGTGGCCCTCGCTGGACCTACCATGGAAAACAGCGCAGACGGCGCGATGGTCAGCTCGAGCGCACCCGAGGACGGCAAGGCGGTGCGGCGACAGCCAGACCGGATCCAAGTTGCCGAAGACTGCACAGCCGGTCCCTCGACCGATTGGAACTTTGGCCGGAACCGGTTTCCCCGAATTCCCGTGGCAAACAGCTCTGCTTCTGGAAACACCGAGGCCATTTCTGGTTCTGGCCCGACCTCTCTACGACTGTTGGGAGCACTGCACTGTCGCACAATTACTCGTCGGAGCGATGCTGTCTTTATTCCTCTCAACCCCAGTCCGCCGCAACAACTCACGAATTCTCAAATACCGATGTTGAAGATGACAAGGCGTTTCCGTCACGCGACTTGTATGCTTTGTAATTTAGTGAGCCTTCGTGGTCGAGCTGCTCATGCCGTCGACGCTCCAGGCTCAAACCACAGTTGCCTCGATCTGCGCCTGTACATTCTACGAAATACTGGGCACATTCGGGCTCCATGAACTCAAGACGGTGCCAGAAGCCTCTAAGATGCTCCCCCAAGCCAATACTGCCAACAATTAGCTACATGAACTCTCCTGAAGAAATGAAGACGATAGGTGTCCAATGTGATGGCTTTCTGCTTCCCCCTCCCCCTCCTCCTGTTCATCAACCTACACCTCCTCCTCTGCCTCCTCCTCCCCCTCCTGATCATCACCCTAATCAACCTCATCACGGCTCTCCCAAACATGGGGACGCACGGTGTCACACGCGACGGCCTCCCGTGCCCCCTGGAACAGGGGCCACCCAAAATGCTGGGAGGACAAGTCGGCG
The DNA here is from genome assembly GCA_963575745.1 of Prorocentrum cordatum. NCBI lineage: Eukaryota > Dinophyceae > Prorocentrales > Prorocentraceae > Prorocentrum > Prorocentrum cordatum. The sequence continues at coordinate 370,265 of CAUYUJ010003202.1, forward strand.
GGACTTGCCGACCAGGAATGGTCCCGCTCAAGATCGGGTTCTACTACCCCATCGGCTACACGCAAGAATGACCCTGGGTAAGAGTGACCTTTGGTGCGCGGCTTTGGGGGAGCCGGAAGGGACCAAACACGAGCGCGCAAGACGCTGCTATCGCACCGCGCTCGGCGATCGGAAGACCCCAATGGGCGCGCACCAAAAGTCACTCTTGCGAAGGGTCACTCTTATACGTGTAGTCGACGAGCCACCCCTTCCTCCGCAACTTGGGGACGCCCAAAGACAGTCGGGGATCTTCTGACCCAGGTCAATCCAAACCCGGATCAGTCAAGCCTTGCAGAATCCTGCAAATTCCTGCAAGATCCTGCGCCCAAGCCCGGGTCAATGCGAAGGATCCTGCAAGATCATGCAAGCCCACGCGCCGAAGCCAAGGTCCATACGACCACGGCCCTGCAGGATCCTGCAAAATCGGGCGGTCTGGCTGACCCCCGTTTGCATTGACCCTCGTCTCAAGGCTCTCGAGACAGACCATCGCGAGGAATGCCGGGTTGGTCAGGAGCGGCCAAGATGGGGGTGTCCAAGAGGGGGGTTGAAAATCATGACCGGCGGCACGTGCGCGGCCCAGCGGGGGGGCCAGGAACATATTGAAATAAGAAGAGGCGCCATCAAATCTGGGGAAATATCATGGCCCACGCCATGACATCCACCCCCCCCAAGTCATCACCCCCCTCTTTGCCGCCCCCGAGGGTTGGCGGCGGCGCCGCCCTCAGATGTCCTCGTCGTAGCCGCCCGGTATGGAAGGGCTGCACCGCTCCTGGAGCCCGGCGCGGCGCGCCGGCGCCGGGAGGCTGCGGCCCGGGGGCAGGGAACATACGGCGGACATCTGTTCAGGAACGCCTCAACCTCCTCCTCCTCCTCCTCCTCTTCCTCCTCCTCCTCCTCCTCCTCCTCCTCCTCCTCCTCCTCCTCCTCCTCCTCCTCCTCCTCCTCCTCCTCCTCCTCCCTCCTCTTCCTACTACTCCTCCTCCTCCTCCTCTTCCATCCTCCTCTTTCTCTCGTCTTCCTCCTCCTCCTCCTCTCCTCCTCCTCCTCCTCTCTTCCATCCTCCTCCTTCTATCGTTTTCATCCTCCTCCTCCTCCTCCTCCTCCTCCTCGTCCGTCCTCCCTCCCATCCTCCTCCTCCTCCTCTTCTTCCTCCTCCTCCTCCTGCTCTTCCTGCCCTCCTCTTCCCCTTAGTCCCGTCATGGCTCTGGGCGGAAATGGTTTACAACATTTTTTATAATCGTCTCTCTCGTCTCCGTTGGGGAAGTGCCTGTCGATCTTTCCTCGTTGGCATGCGCCCATTCCCCCGCGCGACTGGCGACAAACTCGGAACCATGCGGGCGCCCCCGCGCCATCGTTCTCGAACAAACAAAAAACGAAATGCACATTGCGGCAAAATCTGGACCGCGCGCGGGCGTCGAGCGCTAGGTCGGGCGCGTCCTCCTACAGGCGGATTTTGGACGACATGTAAACATTAGCAAAACAGAAGATCAAGACAAGTCAAGAGATCGTATCCAGACTATGGTTTACTATTTTTGTATACTCCTCCTGTAGAGGGACATGCAATCTGTCCGCTTGGCCCCCCCCCCCCCCAGCCTTGCAATTCCTGGCCTGGATCCTACCCCGTCCCCGGTCCCCTGCCGACACCCTCAGCCCACGCGATCTGCGTGACTGGGTCCCCCCAGCCGTTCAATTCCTGGCCCGGATCTGACGCCGTCCCAGGTCCCCCGCCGACGCCCCCACCCCCTGGGATCTTTGCGCTTGGGGTTCGGGGCCCCCCGCCCCTGCGATTCCTGGCCCGGGCTTGGCCTCGCCCCGCGCGGCCCGCGTCCTGGCCCGGCATCCATCCGCGCCAAACTCCGAGCCCCGCGCTCTGGGCCCCCCACCCGACAATTCCTGGGGCGTCCGACCCCCGCACCATTCTGGGAGCTCTGTTCTTGGGACCCTCCAGCCCTGCAGTTCCTGGCCCTGGCCTGACCTCGCCCCAAGTCCCCCGCCGACGCCCCCAGCCAATGGGACATGTGTTCTTGGCCGCCCCCCACCATGCAGTTCTTGGCCCAGATCTCGCCCCGCCCCAGGTCGCCCGCCGACGCCCTCAGCCCTTGGGATCTGCGTTCGTGCCCCCCCCCCAGCCTTACCATTCCTGGCATGTATCTGACCCCGCCCCTGCAGGTCACCCGCCAACGCCTTCCGCCCCTAAATCTGCATTCCTGGCCCCCCCCGACTCTGCAATTCCCGACCCAGACCCGACCCCTTCCCAAGTCCCCCGCCGACGCCCTCAACCCCTGGGATCCGCGTTCTTGGCCCTCCCCCAGCCCTGCAATTCCCGGTCTGTATCTGACCCCGCCCCAGGTCCCCCGCCGACGCCCCCCCCCCAACCCTGCACCGCCTAGCCCGGATCTGGCCCCTGCCCAGGTCCCCCGCCGACGCCCGCAGCCCCTGGGACCCGTGTTCTTGGGGCCCACCCGCCCCGGCACTCCTGGCCCAGATCTGACCCCGCCCCGCGCCCCCCGCCGACGCCCTCAACGCCATCCTCGGAGCGCCGTTCTTGGCCCCCCCGCCCGAGAATTCCCGCCCCGGCGCCGCGCCGAGGCCCTCCGCGTGGTCCGACCCCCGCAAGATTCCGGGAGCTTCCCTCCTGAGCCCCCCCGACCCTGCAATTCCTTGCCCAAATCTGACCCCTGCCCAGGACCCCCGCCCCCATCGTCAGCCCATGGGATCTGCGCGCCCCCCCCCCCCCCCCCCGGCCTGCAATTCCCTGCCCGGATCTGACCCCGCCCCAACGCCCAGCAAGTCGAGCGGGCAGTCGCATGCCCACTAGCCAACGGCGTCAACGTCCATGGCAAACGCATCGCGCGGAAGCAGAGGAGTACGCAGTGGGCGCATCATCCCCCGGCCGTTCTCACTCAACCGCCCGCGCAGAATGTGCACATGGCAGAACAACACTTGCTGTTCGCTGGAACGCGACAGCGGCAGCGGGGACCGCCAGCCGCAGGCGCGATCGATCTCAACATCGACGAGCAACGCGTGGCGGTCTGTTCGTCGGTTTCTGGACATGCGATTGCCGATGGCTGCCAAGGCGCGTGTCATACAGAAATCGCCTGCCGCTTTGATTCGAGATTCCACTGTGGCAATTGCTGCTCTCGCGCGCTCTGTGGGCCCATGCGAATTCGACGTGCCGGCCGTTGTCCTACTGGACGAATGACATGGACAAAGGCACATATGTATACGTTATGACGGGCTGGTCGGTGGAGAGACTCAGATTCCTCGTCCTCCGCCCAACGGATTGTCTTGGAAATGTTTGGCAATCCGCGCGAATGGATGCGATCCTCTCTCGCCCACGAGCCACAACCTTTGCACCGTATCCCTTGATTTCACCCGGTCGGGCCACGCGTCGGCACCTCGCCGTGCTGGACATGGCAAGCCCGCTTTCATATGACTCAGAGCCGCGGGCGAAGGAGGTGCGACCGGCCATAGGGAAGCTCTGGAACACGGACGCGGAGGGGGTCTTGAGCCAATCCGGCTCTGGCGAGGACGTAGAGGAGAAAAGGCGTGAGAAAAACAAGCAGGAGAAGGGAGGAGGGAACAAAAGACAGAGAGAGAGAGAGCAAGAAATGGCAAAACATGCTGTTGCTCTGGATGTTGCGTCACAAAAGTCCGCTGGCCCTCCGAACCCGTGTGGGGCCGAAAAAAATCGTAATCATTTCAAGAATAAGAAGGCAGGAAACAAACACATAAGTCTCCCATCGGCAACAGAGGCAGGCAAATCTGGGCAAGGCAACGCTTCGCACGTGAGCGCCCGACATCGCCCGAAAACGGCTCCACAATCGGCCCAAAATGCCCACGCGAGCCCCAGGGCAACTCCAAAAGCGGATACCACCCTCCAGACTCCTCGGCCCCCTGGACTTTTCCCAGGCGCCAACCCGAGCGACTTTCTGGGGCGAGCCCCGGCCAAAGATGACGATAAGCCTCCTGGAAGCCAAACGGAAGTACAATGGAGGTCACAAGTATGGGTGATCACTCACTTGCCGAACTTGACATTGTCAAATCCACTGACCGCGCATTCATCCCATCCCACCCACCAACCCGCAACTTGATTTGCACAACCCATGCGGGAGCAATTGCGATGTGTGCTGGGTGTTGGCGGTGCATATCTGCGAGCTCGGTATCAAGGCACAGGAAACTCTGGCGGGCGCGGTATCATGGCAACATCGACAACATTAAACACGATGATGATAGTAGCGATGCTGGTGGCGATGCTGGCAGCGACGACGGGACAGCCATTGACGGCGCCGATGCTGATCACGCCGACGACGATGACGGCGTCTTCGCGTCGGTGATGCGGGTGTTGGAAGGAATTCGGAATGCGCGCGCGGCACACGCGCGACTGCAGCTCGCATGGTATTACCAGACACGGATCGTGCCACCCCAGCACGCGCGCAAGGGCGTTCGAACGATTTCCAAATGCACGCACGACGTTTGGTAGCATGTTATGGAATTAATGAAAAAACAAGTTGTCTTCAGAATTCGCAAGAGCACGCGCGAACGTTTTTGTTGAAAATCCGAGTTGCGAAAACCACTGTTATTTTTTGTGTTTTTTGGATACTCGATTCTGAAATCCTTCCGACATCGAAAGTTTGTTTAAAACGATTTCGGCACACGCGCGCGACGACGCGCGCGTGTGCACTTCGCCTCGTTTGGTTTGCAAGGGATGGTTAAAAACTTATGATTGTTGATCAACGAGTGCGCGCGCATAGCATTTTCATTCGAAGGAACCGAGGGGGTACTGATACCGGCCTGGCTGGGATAAGTATGAACTCGCAGCTAAGATGGATTTGAATCATACGTGTTTTGAATCGGTTCCCGTGGAATCGATAATTCCGGGTGGGTGGGTGGATGGTAGAACCTATCTCCATCTTAGAAAGGATAATGAAAGATGTCAGCCCCAAAGGATGGCATTCAACATCAACATCATCACCGTCAAAGCACCATAACAATCATGGTCATCGACATCATCGTCATCACCACACATCGTCGACATCATCACCAAGATGATCATCAACGTCGTCATCGTCACGCGAGCGCTCTCTGGCGTGACTGAACCTGCACTGGTTTTGGAGCTCCCTCAGAACCTTCCTTGGCCACGCGGGCCCTCAGTGCTCTTCGAAGCGTATTCGGACGTCTAGGAAGCAAGTTTGGGCCACGTGGAAGCCGCCTGGTCAGAGCCGTTTCGGACGCCTCAGAGGCGCTTCGAGGGACCATTGGCACCCTCTGGGGGGCGTCTGTGGCGGTCCTGGGACGACCTCAAGAACCTTTTGGGCCGTCTGAGAACGTGGCGTGAGCCTGACCGTCAGTGAGTTAGACGACCGAGCTCGGCACAGGGCTTGTCCACAGCCCGAATCATGGAAACAACTGGGGAAACGGTCGGACGACAGCTGGCAACCTCCGAAAACTAGTGGGAAGCCAGCGTCGACCTCTCACGGAGTCTCCCGCTGTACCTCCGCCGATTTCCGCTGAGCTTCCACCAGTGGCACCGCCGAGACTGAGGGGTTCACGCTTCGAGTCCTCATACTGGATCGATACACACCTCAATGGCGCACGGTGGATCGGACCAAAACTAGAATCCAAGAATCAGATCGGCAAGGAATCGAAACTCCTAAGTTGGCCAGGTCTCTCACGGGCCACTGGCGAACGCCCATGGATAGCCTGGCCAAACTTGGTGCTGGCATATCACTGGCCCCTCCCGCGAAATTGACGCGACACCCCATGACTTCCGAACCCGTCGGCCTTGAAGGCGAAGTGGTCTCCTTTTCTGTACCACGGCAAGGCGAGGTGCAGCAGCAGTAATCTGGTTGATGGGGCAACATCGGGCCTCCCCTCCGACGAAGTGCCACACAACATCTAAGGCAAGGAAAATCCGCCGGGAGAGACAAGAGATACGATGGGCCTGTTCTCCACCAACACCACCATAAGTTGGAGGGGGGAAGGAGGTGGAGGACGAGGAGGACGAAGAGGAGAAGGAGGAGGAGGAGGAGGAGGAGGAGGAGGAGGAGGAGGACCCCCTCGCACTCCAACTTATGGTGGTGGTGGTGGAAAACAGACCCATCAAGATAGCTAGAACATCTGCTCACGCGAGTGCTGCAACTGCTATCGAAGCAATGGAAGATTCTTCGGCATGGGCGCCAACGTCCGCGGCCTGAAGACGAGTCCGTAGGTACGTCTCTCGAGGCGTCCCTTCGTGTGTGTGCTCGTCGTCCGGAGAAAGTAAGGCCGTGCACTTGAAACGAGTCGACTACGACAGTCGTGCATCACAGACTCGGTCGGCAGCGGGCCCGTCTCATGAGCGCACGCTGGAAGACTTCGAGCACCAAGTGAAGCGCTGGAAGACTTCGAGGGATGCAAATGCCAAACAAATTCGAGCGAAGAAAAAAAGGAGGAGGAGCAGGAGCCCGGGTGAGGAGGGGGGGTTCAGAAGCCGGAGAGATGGACTGCCGGCATAGCGAGGCCGGCTGGCGACCAGAACTGGAGGTGGAACGCACGCACGACCAGGTCAGGCCAGTCTGGCTTCTCACAGAAAAGAATAAATGGATAAGGAAGCAACCAGCAGCAGCTCGTGTGCCCCGGGCCCCTCGTTCTGCTCGGCCGAGCTCAAAAAGCGTATCCAGCCATTTCCCGGCTGCTGTCGGTGGCACACTTGAGCAAGGCTAGCCCAAAGCTCAGCCACAGTCAGCAAAATCCAAGGGATGTTGTGATCATTTGACGCGGAGATCGTCGTCTCCCTGGGGACCCCCGACAGGGCACCCTTTTGGGTGACTAGCGTGTGAAATCACTTCCTCCCAAAATACCTTTGGCACAGGACGGGTAACTCGCCCCATGCAATGCCCAACTACCCTCGCCCGTTTGACATTGGTGAACCTCCACAGGTCCGGGCACCCGTGAAAACACAATCCCGACGATGTCCCAGGTGAAAAGGACCGGGATCACGTAAGGTGAGGACATAAGTACATGAACCTGGAGTTGCAAGGACATCTCAAGCGAAACGAACAGTCCACGGCAGCTGCAAACCCAGAACAGCGAGGAAACGGGATCGGATACCGTAAGTCACGAACATCGAGTAACCCAGAGTAGAGAGGACGCATCGGGCGAAGATGGCTAGACGACCTCATGACGAAGAGTGATGTGAAAGACAAAAGGGCTGGGCCGCCTCAGGACAGCGGCGAGGATGTCGAAGCGAAATGGGATGGACTATCCCTCTCTCGGCATTTTGAAGCCCACAATTGCAGAGATGTCTCAGGCGAGACCGACCGGACCGTCTCACAGGCGGCATATCAGGGCACAGAATAACGATGATTTCTTCGCCGAAACCGACCTGGACAACTTCTCGCATGGGGTCTCCTAGCTCACAACCGACCCCGGCTCCTAGGCAGAAAATGGTCAATCGCGATCCCTTGTCCAAACCCCTGCTTCCCCTTCGGCGATAGGGTCATCGCTGCTCCTGGATAATGTTTGTCACCTCGCCCAATATGCCGACCGCTAACCCGAATCACTGCCGCCTCCTCCTCCTCCTCCTCCTCCTCCTCCTCCTCCTCCTCCTCCTCCTCCTCCTCCTCCTCCTCCTCCTCCTCCTCCTCATTGCCACCCCCCACGATTCCGACCAAAAACAAATTGAAATACCCCCAGGCGGTTCCCCCCTTGGAGCTCGGAAGCGCGATGCGATCCGTCAGAGCCACGATCATCGGATTATCATGGCTATGTAGATCCGCCGCCGTGCATCTGGGCACGGGGTAGACGTGATAAAACCGACAATACTATGATGCGTGACTTGAGTGGCACAGTCGTGGAGCAAAGAAATTAGTTCACCGGTGCTAGTGTTACCCGTGTCATCACAAATCTGAACAGCACTTTTAGTGATATTTTATAATGCGACCTTTGGCACTGTAGACGTGGTGCGACGATCATCATTAATAATCTTCTCAATTGCTTATGTCTAGATGTTGCTGGCGAACTCAACTTTTTTAGCTGGTGACTCATTGTCTTCCGCCGGCTTCCTGGGCCCCTCGTCGACATCTGCCAGGCAGCGGCGACGACGCGCGCGAACAATCTGGAGCACTGCCGCGATTGTCCACGAAATCTTGCGGACGCTCGCCCGGAAAGCGCAGCGCCGCGTGCCTCTCCTTCTGGGTCTCGTGCCCACAATCCTTGCAAGTGCGAACAATGAAACGCGCAGTAGAACCGACTCCCGAGATCTTCTTACAATCTCGAGCTCAAGGATGCGGCAACGGGGCATTTGGAGGTTTCCTGTTCAAGCCAAGAAGAGGAACTCGGAGAAAGCAAAACCTTGTCACTCGAAACTTTCCGCCTCGAAACTCCAACGAACGGTCCGCCTTTTCCGGGTAGAGTTGCCATCGACCCATCCTGAGAACAAAACCAGATCCTCACTTGGTTTCTTCACCTTGCGACCGCAATCCAACTAATCTGGAGCACCCCTGAGCGCACGACCATAGCTGAGCCATTTGCGCCGACCCGAAGTAAACGCTGCATCCTGACCAGGAACAACGATGGGGCCATTAACAGATTCCCCCTCCCCAAACTCCCCATCAGAAACGCTAGGCATACATTAAGATTCGGTCGAACGAACGGCCGCGGACCCCAGAGCACCTCCCTCAGCCTCTGCAGAGGTCTGAAGACTCTTCTCGTGGAGCTCTGGGGGCCCCTGAACCGGAGCGGCTTCGGTGTTTCCCAAGCAACTCACACAGACATGACGCTCGACGCGGTTGCGCTTCAAGCTGCGCTGCCCGTCTCAATCCCCCCCATCACGCACGCGCGCTCTGCGGCGCATGGCGCGGGGAGAAAAAAAAAACAGGAACGAGAACCGCCAAGATCCATCCTCATCGACTCCTCCTTGCTCCTCATGATACGATGAGAGATTGGTGACGGTGCAGCAACAGAACTGACGGATGCGAGCTCTGATTCGACATCGCCCTCGCGCAACTGGACGCGGAGTTCGCCAGCGTCTCCAGCGCACGCTACAATTGCCGTCCTGGGTTTGCCCTTGCATTCAGGGCCCCCGGACCAGTGGCCTGCTTTGTGGCGGGTCTTGCATTTCAAGCGTTTCTTGATCTCCTGGGGCCCCTTCTTGCGATCTTCCAGGGAAGGCCCCCCCTTGCTGCCTCCCTTGGGCGACCGGGGCGCGCAGTGGCAACCCTTGCTCCCCCCTCTTTCCTTTGCCCTTGCCCCTCCCTTCGGCGCCAAGGTCGGCGACCAGGCCCCCTTGGATCGCGTCAGAAGCTTCTTCCTCCGCGTATCCGGCGTTCATCATCTTGTGGACCACCTCGGCGTCGAGCTCGCTGCTATCCTGGGCAGGGGCCAGCGAGCATGCGATTCCTCGTCGACGTAGGTGCGTCAGTCGGCAAAATCGTTCCAGGCCGTGCCGGGCGCGTAGTGCCCGTAGGGACTCAGCTCCTCAGGGCAATGCTCTTCCTGCTCGTGCCCTCCATCATCAGCAGTGTAGAAGGCGTGTTGTGGCCTGGAGAAGCGCGCCTTGCCCTTGCCTTTGCTCTTGCACTGGCAGCTGGGTCTGGGCTGCGTCCACGTCAAAGAGCGGGAGCCTTTACCAGATTCACTCTTGCCGTTTTGCATAAAAAAAGGAGAACCGAAAACCGAGAACAGTGACCCAACCGGACCGAACCGGCCCAAAACCAGGAACGTAGAAAACCGAACCGGACCGAACCGAATTCATTCAGAACCGAACCGGCGAGAACCGAACCGAACCAAAACCGGAACCGAACCGGAACCGGGCGGCCCCTGAACCGAACCGACGGGAACCGAACCGAACCCCTCTCCCATCCGGTCCGGACCCCAGGACCCCGATGACCCCCAGGACTCCTGGACCCCCATGACCCCGGAATCTCCCGAAGATTCCCACGACCCCGATGACCCCCAGGACCCCAGGACCCCCGTAGACCCCCGGGACCCCAGGACCCCAGGACCCAAGGACCCAAGGACCCAAGGACCCCCGGGACCCCCGGGACCCCAGGACCCAGGACCCCCCTCGGGGCTGCGACCCCCCTCGCGGGTGCGACCCCCCTCGCGGGTGCGACCCCCCTCGGGGCTGCGACCCCCTTCGCGGTTGCGACCCCTCTCGGGGCTGCGACCCCCCTCGCGGGTGCGACCCCCCTCGGGGCTGCGACCCCTCTCGGGGCTGCGACCCCCCTCGGGGCTGCGACCCCCCTCGGGGCTGCGACCACCCTCGGGGCACGTCGCTGGAAGGCCTCGCGCCTCCACGCCTCCACGTTCCTCCTCCTCCTCCTTCTCCTCCTCGTCGTCCTCCTCCTCCCTCCTCCGCCTCCTCCTCCTCCTCCGCCTCCTCCTCGTCCTCTTCCTCCTCCTCCTCCTCCTCCTCCTCCTCCTCCTCCTCCTCCTCCTCCTCCTCCCCCATCCTCCCTCCTTTTTTTCAAACTGGGTCGTCGCTTGCGCAGACGGGGCGCCCAACGTCGCACCTGTCCAGCCGGGCCGAAGCGAACCGGAGCGGCCACTCGAACCGAACCGAACCGGTCGGACCCAACCGCGCGAAAACCGGAACCGAACCGAACTGGCGGCAGGCCCAAGCCGAACCGGCCGAAACAGGACCGATGCCAAACCGAACCGCTTGCAAGCAAAACCGACCCGGCTGCAGAACCGGACCGAACCGAACCAAGCCGATCCCTTCATGGTTTTGGCGGATGTGCACGCGGCCGCGCTGGAGGATGAAGACGTCCTTGATCTCGTCGAAGGTGGTCGCATTTCCTGTGGATGTCAACGCCGCCAGATTCTCCGAAGGCGTGAGGCTGGCATGGTTCAAGAGAAGGGTGCCAAGCATATCGTCGCCCATCAAGCTCTTGGGATCTAACTTGGAGACAAATCTCCGCCAGCGCTCCTTCGGGAGATGCACGAGACCATAGACTCACCGCGCTGCCGAGACAGTGGTCCATCCGGTCTCTGCCCCGCCTGGAACAGGATCTTCGCATCCTGCGCCTCTATGGGGAAGAATGAAGTACGAATCGCCAGCGCCGCCTGATCGATCCCATTCGGAGCCAGAAGCACGTCCTTACCGATATGCATGGCAATATCGAATGCGTCACCTGTGAGGCCTCCTACAACCTGGTTGGCAGCTGCGGTGATCACGCGCTGCCGCGGTGCACCCGTCTCTTGACCCACTGAGGCCAAGGCGGCGCTCACGCGAATCTCTGCGCGGAATTCCCACTCGTGAAATTTGTTCGCCGTGCCGTCGTAGATGTAGGAGCCGCTCTTCGTCTCGGACCGCGCCGGCGCGTCGGCGCTCGGCTGATAACGAAGAGAAGAAAGTGCACGGCGCCAGGCTCAGTCCCCGAGCGAGGGAAACTGCCGGCGCAGAAAGTAAATATAGGTAGTGCGACAATCCCTGACGCGACGCGCGCGCAGTGGTACGATGCGGGGATCGCGTGGTAGCTCCGCTACCAGTGTGATTCTGATGCGTTTTAGCGCAATGGCAGAAATGGGGCCCCTGGAGGTCAAACGGCAGCGAGTGGTGCATATGCGCACGTGACGCATGCACTATCTCACATGTCCCTTCGCCCCTGTTCCCGTCAGCTCTCGTGGGCAGGGCTGGATGGGCGGGTGCGGATACGCGGAACGTGAAGAATTTCGTGTGCGGCGTGAGGCCCCGCCCCCAACCTCGCCGTCGACCCCGGGCCTGCCGGGCAAAGGCGAAACTCCCCCCGCGCACGGGGCTCGCGCCCGACCCTGAGGTCCTCTCGGCCAACTCGTTTGCTTCGGCCGGCTGACGCCGGCACGCTGCGTCGACGGCCTCGCGCAAGACCGGCGGCGCCTCCATGGGGTGCCCCACGGGCGCCAAGCGGCGCAAGAACACGTCAGGCCCCGCGCCCTCCGGCACGGGCGGATGGCCGCCTGCCCCGCGAGGCTGCAATCCCCCCGCCACCGCGCGGGCGCCGGAATGGCGCCCGCAGGGTTCTGCGATGCCACGCGTGGCGAAGTCTACGCTGACGCACTCAGGCGCACCTCTGGTGGCCCAGAAGCGTCTTCACCACTGTCAACCAAGCCTCGCTGGGATGGCGCGCGGCTCGGGCGGTCGGGGCTCACGCCACTTCGTGCCCCTCTCGCGCTGGATGGCTCTGGCCGCCGCCCTTCACGTCGCGCGCGTGCAAGTGCTTGAAATTCGCCCCGCAAGTGCATGTGCCGTCGTCGCAGAACTTGCAGGTTCGATCGCTCCCGAAAGACTCCACGCGCTAGTGGGCCACGCGGCTCCTCTTCTCAGCTGGCTGCCCCACGTGGCCCTCATCTGGCGGTCTACTTCCGCGACGGCGTCCACGGCTAGGGTCCGACCGTTCCTGCGCTCGAACAGCTTGACGACGACCCACTCGTGGCAGTCGAACAAGACTGACCAATCCGGCGACGCCAAATCGGGCGCAGCTGCTATGGCCAGCGTGCTCATGAGCACCATGCGCTTGGAAACCGACGGTACAGGAGCCCAAAGTGCCGTCGCTGACATTGGCACCAGAGCCGCCGCTCAGGGCCGAGACCCTGGCCTCGCTGTTCAGGGCGCGGACCTTGCGCAAGTCGTGGACCGCGGGTGCGCGCCGCTCGTGCTCGCGGACCAGGCGGCCCACCAACGTGTGGCTGCCCATGAAGTGCGCTGGAAGGCGAATGTGGTTAGTCGCCCACGAAGCTCGCTGTCTTCTTCTCGCGCACTTCTGGGTCGATCGAGTCGTCCCAGTCGCCGCCCTTGCCGTTGCGGATGAGGTCGAGCTCGCCCGCGACGAGAACCTCTCTTTCTTGCCAGGCTGCCTAGACAGGTTGGCACAACGGCCGGTCGGTTCCATCCAATCCCGCCGGGATGCAAATGCCCGCGACGGAGTCGGCCTTGGAGTCCGCCATTCCCGCAAAATGACCTACAGCCAACATGCCCTTCTCGCGCAAGTAAATAAATGTGTGACTCTCGGGTCCACCGCATACTTCTGGAGCAGCTTAAACGAGCGCACGTCGAGCTCTGCTGCCATTGTGGCAACTTGGCTACCAGGGTGGGTCCGTGGCAGTTCGCTAGCGCCGCAATGGCGCGATGCCTGAGCCGGCATGGCTACAAACAGTCAGGGTCCAGCCGGTGCAAGAGGGCCGATACCGGCACCTAACCTGCGCCACTATGGTTTTTGTCCTGGCGTCTCGCCAGCCTTCCTGCACTGACACAAGTGATAGAGGATGGCCTTCAACCCCGAACGCCCTGTCGATACTCGGACCACCAGGTCTACTTCAGCACGACGAATCAAGATGATGGATGAGGATGACCTTCAACCCAGAACGCCCTCATGTGGATCACCAGATCCGGCACGGATTACGATGCCCCCAGCCTGCAGGACTCTCCACTGCAACAGTATAGCACTCTGCGTTACCAACCATGCCTCCACTCAACCACTCTGAATGGATGGCCTTATGGATCCAGGGTCCCGCTGGCAAGCGGAAGCAGGAGCAGATGCATGGTGAGGGCCGATGCCGGAACCCAATCTGCGCCGAAAGAGGTTTTGTCGCGGCGTCTCGCCACCCCTCCTGCATTCACACAGCTGATGGAGGAGGACGGCCTTCAACCCAGAACGCCCGGCAGAGGGAGCGGGAGAGAGAAAGAGAGAGAAACAAAAAAAAAAAACCTGGCGACGTACCCAACCCCTGCGCAAAAGCGGGGCGCAAATAGTTTAGGATACTTTATAGGGGGCGATGACGGAGCGAGGGTTACATATGTCTGCAGACGGAATTCGGGAGACTCGCAGGACACTGGCTACAGGAAAAGGGCTTGATAAAGCTGATGAGTTACAATTCCTGAGCACTCCTAGCCACTTCGAAAACGGGGATCACAGCAGGCCTCGAAAGTGGCGACAGTTTCACAGATCGCAGCCCCGCAGGGATGGCGAGGTCTAATTTGGGTCCGCGCGTGGCGTCACTGTGCTGGGCCCCCCAGCAGGCCTCGAAAGTGGCGACAGTTTCACAGATCGCAGCCTCCAGGGGATGGCGAGGTCTCATTTGAATCTGCCCGTGGCGTCACTGCGCTGGGCCCCCCAGCAGGCCTCGAAAGTGGCGACAGTTTCACAGATCGCAGCCCCCAAGGGATGGCGAGGTCTCGTTTGAATATGCCCGTGGCGTAACTGTGCAGGGCCCCCCAGCAGGCCTCGAAAGTGGCGACAGTTTCACAGATCGCAACCCCCCCAGGGATGGCGAGGTCTAATTTGAATCCGCGCGTGGCCCTCACTGTGCTGGGCCCCCCAGCAGGCCTCGAAAATGGCGACAGTTTCACAGATCGCAGCCCCCCAGGGATGGCGAGGTCTCATTTGAATCTGCCCGTGGCGTCACTGTGCTGGGCCCCCCAGCAGGCCTCGAAAGTGGCGACAGTTTCACAGATCGCAGCCCCCCAGGGATGGCGAGGTCTAATTTGAATCTGCCCGTGGCCCTCACTGTGCTGGGCCCCCCAGCAGGCCTCGAAAATGGCGACAGTTTCACAGATCGCAGCCCCCCAGGGATGGCGAGGTCTAATTTGAATCCGCGCGTGGCCCTCACTGTGCTGGGCCCCCCAGCAGGCCTCGAAAATGGCGACAGTTTCACAGATCGCAGCCCCCCAGGGATGGCGAGGTCTAATTTGAATCTGCGTGGCCCTCACTGTGCTGGGCCCCCCAGCAGGCCTCGAAAATGGCGACAGTTTCACAGATCGCAGCCCCCCAGGGATGGCGAGGTCTAATTTGAATCTGCGCGTGGCCCTCACTGTGCTGGGCCCCCCAGCAGGCCTCGAAAATGGCGACAGTTTCACAGATCGCAGCCCCCCAGGGATGGCGAGGTCTAATTTGAATCTGCGCGTGGCCCTCACTGTGCTGGGCCCCCCAGCAGGCCTCGAAAATGGCGACAGTTTCACAGATCGCAGCCCCCCAGGGATGGCGAGGTCTAATTTGAATCTGCGCGTCGCCCTCACTGTGCTGGGCCCCCCAGCAGGCCTCGAAAATGGCGACAGTTTCACAGATCGCAGCCCCCCAGGGATGGCGAGGTCTAATTTGAATCTGCGCGTCGCCCTCACTGTGCTGGGCCCCCCAGCAGGCCTCGAAAATGGCGACAGTTTCACAGATCGCAGCCCCCCAGGGATGGCGAGGTCTAATTTGAATCTGCGCGTCGCCCTCACTGTGCTGGGCCCCCCAGCAGGCCTCGAAAATGGCGACAGTTTCACAGATCGCAGCCCCCCGCAGGCAAGACAGGAAGAGGCAGGGAGGGAGGAGGAGGAGGAAGGAAGGATTGGAGACCACACTGCTCTATTCAAAACGAATACCCAACCAAGGAGGGTTGGGAACCAAAAAATGGAGAGGGAAATCAGTAATACGAAGGACTGGGGGGGATCACGGCACGGGCGGATGCTTGCCGCACTCATGTTGATTTAGGGAGTTCGGTGAGAAGTATGGACGCCACCGTCCCTGCCTACAATGAGCCTCCTGACAATAGAGGCAGGATGAGGACGAGGAGGAGGAGGAGGAAGAGGAGGAGCAGGGGGAAGAGAAGGAGCAGGAGGAGGCAATACGATGTAGTGGTGGATGAGGTGGAGGAAGCGAGGAGGAGGAAGCAGGAGGATCATGCAGCAGGAGGAGCCGACATGAAGGTAGGCAGCAGGAGGGGCTAGCATGAAGGGAGGCAGCAGAAACATACAGCGGGATGAGCATAGCGCAGAGGGAAAGGAGGAACAAAGAACAACGAGGAAGAGGAGGAGCGGGGAAAGGCAGGAGTGAGGAGTCAGGAGAAGGAGTATGGGGGCCAGGGTGATGATGACAAGGAAGACGGATGAAGGGAGATTCTGCATGTGATGTTGACAAGTGCAAGGCGTGCAAGGCAAGGGAAGGATGATCATGACGAGGAGTATGAGGATGAACATGATGATGACCCTGATGTTCAGGAGGGCGATCGTTTCGAGCCTGTTTCCGGAACCATTTTCCAAGCGCTGCACACACACTCAGATGTGCAGCTGGGCTTATCACGTTGCTTCAAGAGCTGGTTACCTTAATGTTAAATTGCAGATTGGCACTACTACTACTACTACTACTACTACTACTACTACTACTACTACTACTACTACTACTACTACTACTACTACTACTACTACTACTACTACTACTACTACTACATTGCTTCCAACGCGCCTCCAGGTGGTCCTTTGTGCGGCCACCTCTCCTGGGCGGGAACGCAATCCCAGCAAGATTGCCAAGATTTTCCATACCTAGAAAAGAAAAACCTTTACGTACTCTTTTGAATTGAAAAGCCAGCGCGGACCGCAATAAGACCCACCCGGCCGCGCGCCGGGCCGCACAAAAACCCAACGGGCCGCGCAAAAGCCCAACGGGCCGCACAAAAGACCAGTCGCCCCCGAGAGGACCCATTCCTTTAGGAAAACACACATGTGTAGCATATTCGCTCTTTCATGTGCGCAGCGTCCAGGACAACTCCAGAGGCCCCCCCAAAAAAATGGCCGAGGATGTTTACCCCTTGGGCCCTCTTGAGAGTCCTGTTGGGGCCGTCTTGGGGCGGGGCCTGCTGGCCGTCTTCGGGGTGCTCTTGGGGCGGAGGCCTCGAAATATGTGTTCGAGTTCCCCCCCTCCAGGCCCATCTTGGAGCCGTCCTGGGTTCCTTTTGGGCCGTCTTGGGGCCCTCCTGGCCTCTTGGGCCGCTTTCTTGTTCAGCTGAAGACATCGAGCACGCGCCCACACTCAGAAACCAATTTGAGACAAAGAGCACGTCCAGCACAACAGACCACAATCATCCTCGAGTCGAACCTCCGCGACGTCTGCGTACCACTTGTTAAAAACGGTAGCGAAAGGACAACTCATCGAAAGGAGTAGTGGCCAGAAAGATCGAGGTGTGGATGACACGGGCTGGGCTGAACAATCCATCCCCTGCTGTTAGCGCAAGGCCGAGGCGGACCGTCTGGTTCATCTTCCACGCGATCAAGAAGGACCACATTGTGGAGTCGGCCTTGTGCGCGGCCCTCACGCTTGCGTAAATCTAGTTTACCATGATGAACCGTGGTCGCCTGGGGGTTGGCAATCCACTGAGCAGTAGCTGAGCGGTATCGGTCTGCGCTTGAATCAAAAATGTGGGGGCCGTCTGCGTCTGCGACACAAAGCTCGACAAGAAGCAGAGGTTTGGTTCCATATCTTGTACCTTCAAAGACGCGGCGCACGCTGGCGGTAAAAAAGAATTCCATGGCTAGACGTAGGAAGGTACAGTCTCGACGTTCATGTGAGCTAACGGCACAGGTTTAGCAGGGTCTTGCCATACGGGGGCCGCAAACACCTTCAGATTTGGAAACTGCTCCTTCAGCCAATCGGCGTGCAAGTTCACCCCCACCCCACCACTGTTCCTGCCAGTGAGGACGTCAGTGCCCGCGCAAGCGAGCTATGCGCGCTGCTTCATGTCGGAGATCACAGCCTCCATGATGAGGTGTCCAGAACAGTAATAGCCAAACGTCCCATTAGCAGCATCCGAACGTGTGCTAGTCCACCAGTCCTGAGAGCAGAAGCTCAGGTAGACGTGATTCCAAGTGGCCAGGTTCGGGTTCAACGAAGAGTTTGCCGAAATCCTCCGACCCTGTCGGCGTGTGGACGAGTCTGTTCCGTTAAACTCGTCGCCGTCGTCGTCGTCGTGGTCGTTGTCCTCGTCGTCGTCGCCTTCGCCGCTCCCCTCTCCTTTCCCCAGGCCCGTTGTGATTGAGTCAAAGGGAAGCCCCGTACCTTTAAACCTCTCCCCGCCTGGGGAAGGGTCCCGAGGGTCCCAAGGGGGGTCCCGAGGGGGGTCGCCACCCAGATACGACTCCCCCTGTGGGGGCCACCCAGATACGGCTCCTCCCTGGGCGGTTCGGAGGCCCAGAAAAGCCCCAATAACGCAAAAGTGACCCAAGATGTCCCCAAGTTGGTGCTCAAAGGCCCCGAATCGCCGAAGTATCAGTCCAAATCGCCAAAATAGCATCCAGACGGCTCAAAACGTTTCCAAAACGCTCCAAGAGGCCTCCAAGATGACTTCCACGAGGGCTCCAAGGGGCAAAAATCATAGTCCCCTTTGGTTATCGAAAGATCTCGGCATTCTCGCCTTTTCTTGTCAGCTTCCCGACGCTCCAAGACGCCCCCAAGACCGCCCCAAGATGGCCCAAGAGGCCTCCACGAAGCCTCCAAGAGGGAGCCCTGACGAGGGACCCGAATGGTCATTTCGAGCCCTCGGCCTGAGAAGCTCCCAGGAGGCCCCCAGAGGCCCCTAAGAAGCCAAAAGGCCCCAAGAGGCCCCCAAGAGACCCCCAGGAAACCCGAAGAGGCCTCCACGAGGCTCCCAAGCAGCCCCCAAGAGCCTCCCAAGAGGCCCGCAAACTACCCCCAAGAGGAACCCGAGAGCGCTCTCGTCGTCGTCGTCGTCGTCGTCGTCATCGTCGTCGTGTTCGTCGTCGTCGTCGCCATTCAGGATCGGCGGCACTGGCCGCAAGGCCTTCGCAATTAAAACACTTGACATAGGAACACATTTCTCCTCTCAGGTGGCGTCTGTGCCTAAATGGGCTGTCGCGTCGAAGTACCTCAGTGCACTGAAACGCCTTCCCGTCTTTGTTCGCGCATTCTTGCATTTTCGATTGCACACATCTCTTGCGTGGTGCACTCGCCCCCGCCCTGCATGTAGAGCACCCAGTTCGCTGTGTCAGCCTCTGCGGAGGCCTTCTGCCAGAGGTGGCCGCACTGCGAGCCATCCGCGCACTTCGCGTGCGGATGCAAGGCCTCATCAAGCATTATCAACTCTGGGTTCGGTACGATCTGCGCCGCCATGGGCACTGGATTTAGGTCCGGCAGGTCCCCCTAGAGGATGATTTTGGACGAAAAATCAAAACTGCACAAAACATACCCATTGCGTGGATCTCCCCATATGCGCATCCTTGTTCAAAAGGTAATAATGTATTTGGGATACTTTAGTGAACGTCTAGCCATATGAACCATATGTTCATCTCATGTGTACACAGCAAAAACAGAAACGCAAAACGGGGCACAATACAAAAAACAGAGAACTGCCAAACCGCTGGAAACATCCCCACAAAAAAAAGCGACGAACGGAACAGTGGAAGCACCCTTGGCGGCTCCCCTTCAGTAGCTGAAACCAACGCCCCGCCTGAGGCATCCTCACGATCTGCTCCCCATGCGAAGGATGTTGGGACAAAAAACGGGCAAACCGCTTGAGACATCCCCACACAACAGCCGCGAACGGGACCGTGCAATACCCATCGGCGGCTACCCTTCGGTAGCTGGAACCAGCGCCCCGCCTGAGACATCCTCACAATCTGCTCTCCAAGCGAAGGATGCTGAGACAGGAAAGCAGGCAAAGCGCTTCAAACATCCCCACACAACGGCCGCGAACGGGACCGTGCAATACCCCTCAGCGGCTCCCCGTAGGGGTGCTGGAACCATCGCCCCACCTAGGACATGCTCACAATCTGATATCCAAACGAAGGATGTTGAGACAGAAAACACGCAAACCGCTTGAAACATCCCAACAAAACGGCCGCGAACGGGACCGTGCAATACCCCTCGGCGGCTCCCCTTAAAGGGTGCTGAAACGAGCGCCCCGCCTGAGTCATCCTCACAATCTGCTCTCCAAATGAAGGATGCTGAGACGAAAAACAAGCAAACCGCTTGAAACATCCCAACAAAACGGCCGCGAACGGGACCGTGCAGTACCCCTCGACGGCGCCCCTATGGGTGCTGAAACCAGTGCCCCACCTGAGACATGCTCACAATCTGCTCTCCAAGCGAAGGGTATTGAGACAGAAAACAAGCAAACCGCTTGAAACATCCCAACAAAACGGCTGCGAACGGGACCGTGCAATACCCCATCGAAGGCTCCCCTTAAGGGGTGCCGCAACCAGCGCCCCGCCTGAGACATCCTCACAATCTGCTGTGTTGAGTAAGTCAGGCAATGAGAAGGTCTGAGTATGAGTAAGTCTGGGTATGAGTGAGCCTCAGCATGAGTAAATCTGAATGTGAGTAGGTCTGAGTACGATTAGGTCTGAGTATGAGTACGTTCATGGGATCGCGTCTGAGTATGAGTAAGTCTGCGTATGAGTAAGTCTGTGTATGAGTAAGTCCAGGTATGAAGAGGAGGATGAGAAGAAAAGGAAGGAGTAGGAGGCGTCCAAGTAATGATTCTTCACTGCCTGGAACTCCCCATGTGCGCATCTATTCGCATGCGCCCGTCCGCCGTGAGCGTCTAGGCGCAAGAGCTGTCGAATCTAAACGGGCTTGAGTTGTGACGGCCTGGTCATGAATCTAGCTGCGAACGAATTGGAGTGTGAGTGAGCCTCGGTCGTACGAGCGCGCACCTGCGCATGAGCCTGGGGCCTCCTGGGGCCTCCTGAAACATACTGGGGCTTCCTGGGGCCACCAGGAACCTCTTGGGGCCTCCTGGGGCCGCCTGTGACATCCTACGGAGGATTCGTGCCCCAGGAGAAGCCCAGTCTATAACAACAGACGTACATAAAACATTGCGGATTGGAGCCACAGGGAGGGGAAAGGCAATCTATAGGAACACGCGTAAAACACCAAGGACTCGTGCCCCAGGAGAGGGCCAACATATAGGAACATAAATCAAACATTTAGGGCTGTGTACACAGGACGCCGAGACGGTTCCGCTTAAGGTCAGGAAGGGCCAAGATAGCTTCACAATGGCCTGGAACGATTGAAGGTCACCCCACGGCCGCCCCTTACGGTTCCAAAAGACACCGCAAAGCAGTTCTGAGGTCACCAAGGGCATACCACAGTCCTCGGCAACAGATGGCGACGGCCAAGACGGCCGAAAAAAACACCCAGAGCGCCCCATGACAGCCCAAGAGAGGCCGATGACAGCCCAAGAGAGCCCCAAGACAGCCCAATACTGCCACAGGACGGCCTAAAGGGGCCCCAAGACAACCCAAGAATGCCCCAAGAATGGCCCAGGGGCCTCAGACCACCCAAAGAGGCGACCAGACCAGTGCGCGATTCTTCATAAGGGGTCGGCGGATGTGGCGTAAGCCTGAAGAATCAAACATTTAGGGCTGTGTACACAGGAGAAGGACAATCTATAGAAACATACGTATAACATCAAGGATTCGTGCTCCAGGTGAGGCCCAATCAATAGGAGCATACGTAAAACACATGGGATTGGAGCCACTCCTGTTGCCTTTTGAGGCCTCCTGCTCCTGGGGCCTGTGGGGGCCTCATATTGCCTTCCGAGGCCTCCTGGCGCTTCTTGTGGCCTCCTGGCACCTCCTGTGGCTTCCTGAAACCTCCTGGAGCTTCCTGGAGCCTCCTGGGACCTCATGTGGCCTCCCGGGGCCTCCTGGGGCCTGTTGGACCCTCCTGTGGCATCCTGAAGAGAATCTGTTCCCGCGAGTCTGGCCACCACAAACAACCAAAACGATCGAGACATCCTCAACATCTGGCCCACCTGGGGGGTGAAAATGAGCGCCTCGCTCGAGACATCCTCCAAATCTGCTCCGAAAGCGGAAGATGCTGAGACAGAAAACAAGCAAACCGCTTGAGACATCCCCACACAACGGCCGCGAACGGGACCGTGCAATACCCCTCGGCGGCTCCCTTAACGGGTGCTGAAACCAGCGCCTCGCCTGAGACATCCTCACAATCTGCTCTCCAAGCGAAGGGTGTTGAGACAGAAAACAAACAGACCGCTTGAGACATCCCCACACAACGGCCGCGAACGGGACCGTGCAATACCCCTCAGCGGCTCCCTTAAAGGGTGCTGAAACAGCGCCCCGCCTGAGACATCCTCACAATCTGCTCTCTCAGCAAAGGATGCTGGAACAGCAAACAAGCAAACCGCTTGAGACATCACCACAAAACCGCCGCGAACGGGACCCTGTCATACCCCTTGGCGGCTCCCCTTAGGAGTGCTGAAACCAGCGCCCCGCTTGAGACATCCTCAGATTCTGCTGTGTGTTGAATAAGTCAGGCAATGAGAAGGTCTGGGTATGAGTAAGTCTGGGTATGAGTGTGTCCCAGCATGAGTAAGTCTGAGTATGAGTAGGTCTGAGTATGAGTAAGTTAATATGATCAGGTCTGAGTATGAGTAAGTTTGCGTATAAGTAAGTCTAGGTATGAGGAGGGCAATGTTGCAGGCCCATAGGGCAGAACAAAACCGTGGCGCTCAGCAAAGTGCGGGCCAACGTGCCCTGGCCAACGGCCAACGTGGCCAACGGCCAACACCAAAGGGCACACGCGCAAAAAGAAGGAATCACGGACACAAGCTGGGACCTGACCTCCGGCCTCCTTTCCTTGACTAACTCCCAATAGCGCCAGAAACGCTGTGCCTTAGGGAGGAAATCAAGGAAAAGAAAGCAAACCGAGGACCGCCCTAAACCCCGCGCCAAAATGGCGCACGGGGGTTCGGGATCGGCGCCCAAGGGACAATACACGGAGCGTTGCCCAGCGCCCGCACCCTCACAAGCACGGCAACAGTGTGCCCGCGGCAAAGAGCACTGCGACCAAGAGGTTGCAGGCGGAAAGCCGCGGGCCCCGCCTCCGTGGTCGTCAAATGGCGGTACACCTCAGACCAGGAGGTGCCACTGGGGTCTTCCCGCGCCCAGGCCGCGCCTCTTGGCCGAGGTGGCAGGGCACTAAAAGCCCTGGCCTGACAGCTGCAACGGCAGCAGCAGCAGCAGCAGCAGCAGCAGCAGCAGGGAGGGGGATGGGGGAGGGGGCCACTCTCCGGCCCAGGAGCGCAAACAACGTCCACCATGGAACCTAATCCAGGGCCGCGCCGCAACTCCCAAAGAGGAAAAGGGCGACGGACACGACGACGAAACGAGACACGAAGGACGACAACGAACGACCACGAACCTCCCAGCGGGAAATGCCGCCCTCCGCCCTATCCTTATCGCACCCGGAACGCGGGCGGGATAAGGATCTGACATCACCGGACCCACACCGCATTCAGGCGGTGCCACACGGAGCCCAGGCTGCACCGCTTATCCGCGGTGGCGAGGCATTATGAGGAGGGCGAGGAGGATGAGGAGGAGGAGGAGAAGACGAGGAAGGAGTAGGAGGCGTCCAAGTAATAACAAGAACCCCATCTTAGGATATGGGGAACAAGAACCCCGTCTCAGGATATGGGGAAGCAATCAAACATAGTCAAGAAATCGTCCCCTGATTATTTTTGACTATGTTTGAATATTCCTCCTGTTATTAGAGGCACAGGCCCGACTGAACTCTGGATGCGGCGGGCTGCCTGCCGTCACCGACACGACCGCGGCGACACCCGCCGCCGTGGCCAGGCACCGGCGTCCCCGCCCCGCAGAGCGCGGCACGCGGCCCTGGCCTGGAGCCGCAGCTCTGCTCGCAGGCCTCCGGCAGAGCTCTGCTGCTATCCTCGGCGTCCTCGCGCCTGCCGTGCACGGGCGAAGAGAACTGTGCACATTCACCGATCTGGACAACGTCCATCCTTGATCCAGGATCGGTGCATGTACCTTCCTGGCCAGGGTAAGAGGGCATATGCACCGATCCTGGGCTCAGGATGGGCCTGGCCAGAATCGGTGTGTGTGTGTGTGTGTGTGCGTAGTTCTCTTTCCTCTAGCCGTGGCCCAGGACGGGCTCGCAGCGGGCAGGCGGCATGAGCCCCAAGAGAGCCCCAGGGGCTCCCAGCATGCCTCCAAGACGACCCCTAAGAGCCACCAAGAGTGCCCCAAGAGCAAGGTGAGCGTTTTCTTACTCGGTGTTCCGGCATTGAGCGAAGATGGGGGGGTAAGGGGGGGGGGTTCTGGCCCTGGACCTCTGCTTAGTGCGACTGTTTGCAGCAGTGCGTTCATCATGGGGGAGACTGCAGCTGCTCGAAACAGGCGTCAAAAGCAGCCAAGATCTCCTCCATGACGGGGGTGGGAGGGGGGGGGGGTGCGAGGGCCCGCGCCGATCGGCAACACAATGAACAAAAAAAGCTCGCAACCCCAAGAGGGCTCCACGGGGATATGTTCGAGACCAAAGGAGACAATCCTAATCTGCGCCGCCCTCTCTTTTCCGTCTATCCCCCGCCTCCTTCTGATCCTTCTCACCCTCTGCCTCTTCCTTTTCCTCCAAGGATTCACCAGAAGATGAGTGAGAGCGTGGTGCATGAAACTGATATTCCTTGCGCTCGCCTTCCTCGTCCTCTTTCTGGGTGGACTAACTCTTGGTGCAAGCTTGTAGCGTACCTCTGTCCTCCTCCTCGTCCTCCTTCTCCTCCTTTTATCGTTTCACCTACTCCTCTCCCTCCTCCCATCACATCCTTGTCGTCTGCCCTTCCTCATGGGTCTTCTCAGGCTGAATCAAAACGTCAATTCGACCAACCTCCCCAGCTCTCTGCTCCACTGCATGGCGCGGATTTAGCTCTTGGATGGTCTAGAGGGGCTAGGCGAAGCGCATAGAATTGGGTTACCTTCATTTGCGTGTGGAGCGAAAACTTATTAGACGTGCATGAGAAACCTGCGAACTACACTTCAAATATCTGGGCACATGCTACGAATGTACCGTGGTCAGGCAGGGCGGCAGTGTCACACGACAATGAACATCAGCCCCGTTTCCACAAAATACCATCACCATCACCATCACCATCATCAGGTCATCACCATAGACAGTATCATCACCATCATCATCATCATCATCATCAGCATCAGCAGCGTCATCATCACCACCACCATCACCACTACTACTACTACTACTACTACTACTACTACTACTTCTACTACTACTACTACTTCTACTACTACTTCTACTACTACTACTACTACTACTACTACTACTACTACTACTACTACTACTACTACTACTACTACTACTACTACTACTACTATCATCATCACTATCACCATCACCATCACCATCACCATAATCATCAAGTGTTGAATACCTCTGCCCCTCCTCCTCCTTTTCACCATCATCGCCACACAATCATCAGTATCGTCAACACCATCATCAACCACATCAGAATCATCAACATCATCATCATCAGCATCATCATCGTCATCACCATGTTCCTAGCCGGTATCTAATTGGACTAATATCCACCCAACGCCTATCTGCTCAAACAATGGCAGCATTACATCTATGACACCCGATATACCTGTAGGGTAATCGTAGCGCCAAGACCTCTGTGATGTCATCGTGCCTACAAACCCCAGAAACAAAAACGGCTGACATGTCATGCTAGGGCCCATGGGCGAACGAAAGAAATGCCAAGGCCCGTCCGAACGCACAACGTTCCTCATCTCGACGACCGACATCACATCGCCACATCGCTGCCGTCGCTGCAGCCGTCTCGCTCCTCCTCGCCCTTTGTGGGCCCCGGAAACGGCAGGGCCGCTTTTTCACCGTTTCCGAAAAAATGCCCCTTGAAAATGGAAACGGCAACAAAAACGGCAACCGGAAACGGCAAAAAAACGGCTCCAGGATTGGACCAGGAGCCGGAACCAGTCAAAAAACGGCGATGGCACCGATAAAAAAAACGGCGTCGGAACCGGCAAACAAACGGCAAAACGGAACCGGTAACAAAAACGGCCCTGTCGTTTCCAGGGTCCACTAAGCCCTCTCCCCATCCCCCTCTTCCCCCTCCTTGCCCCGCCCCCGTCATCTCCGACAGGCTGGTGAGCGCCAACACGGGGAATTCCAGCGGGGGTGGCCAGGGTGGGGCTTGGGCGGTCGGTTAGGGAGTGGTTGGAGGCTGGCGGGCTCACTTCCCTGCCCCTGCACCCCGATGTCTCTGTCCTTCCGGCCCTCCTCCGCCCCCTCCGTTTTTGATTCTCTCTCCTCCTCGCCCCAGGGTTCACTAAGTCCTCGCCCCCTTCGCGGGTCCTCCTCCTCACGGATGTACTCGTTGAGGAACCCGACCACGCCGCCCAGCACCGCCCCCACCGGATAGCAGTAGCGCTCCTGAGAGTGGGCCCCGCAGCCCTGCTCTCCCCACAGGAGCGGGAGGGGAGGCAGGAGGAGGAGGAGGGGGAGGGGGAGAAGGAGGAGGAAGAGGGGGAGAAGGAGGGG
>CAUYUJ010003202.1:401366-461366 GCA_963575745.1 Prorocentrum cordatum
CCACAGCGCAGAAAAGCTCGACGGAACATGATCTTCGACGAAGGGCCTCGATCAAGCTCAGGAGAATAAAAACGCAATGGGACACAATCTTCGGCGAAAAACCCTCGACAACGTCCAAGAAATAACAAGGAGACGGGACGCGATCTTCCGCAGGAAACCTCCAACCGCATCTGCCGTGCATCAAGCCAATTGCCGATACCACGCAAGCCCCCGCCAATACAACCGATGGAGTGCCACGCGTGAGGTCGGAAACTCGCGACGAGACCTGGCTCCCTGCGCACCCCCTGCGGCGTTGACGAGGTGCCGCGCCTGCCACGCCCCCGCGACCCTGAGACGGAAAGAGACCACGACGGATGGAGACCGCGGTGAGGGACCACCCCCTTGCGCACTCCCTGTGGTGTGGAGGAAGTGCCACCCACGCCTGCCACGCCCCGCGACCCTGAGACAGATAGGGACCACGGAAAGGGACCACCCCCTGAACACTCTCTGTAGCCTGGAATTTGGAAGTGCCACGCCTGCCACGCCCCACGACCCTGAGACGGGTAGAAACCGCGGTGAGGGACCACCCCCTTGCGGATCCCCCTGAGAAAGTGCCACGCCTGCCACGCCCCGCGACCCTGAGACGGGTAGAAACTGCGGTGAGGGACCAACCCTGCGCACCCCCTGTGGTGTGAAGAAAATGCCACGCTGTGTATGCGTGTCGCATGTGTGCTGTGTGTATGTGTGTGGTCCGCGTCTGTGTGGCTGGCGTGTATCATGCGTGTGCGGGTGCCGTGCTGCGTCAGACAACACAATCGTCTGTGTATGGTGCGCGCGCGAGTGAAGGTGAGAAAAAGCAGGAGGGGGGAAGCGTGCGTGTGGGAACGCAGATCCCATTTGGGTGGGAAGGTTCACCAATCCGGTGAGGTATGGTCCTCGCGTGTTGGGCGCGGCTGAACAGAAAACCATCATATCACGAAACATGTGGGGATACGTAACCGCTTCCAATGTATGAAACGGTTGCAAACTTCCAAACGAAATTTGCGCGGCGCCAAGGCAATAAACACATTTGATATCACCCGCCATCAAGCCATAAAGCTTGTGCAAACGTTGATAAAAAAAAACAACTGTGCGCGGCGCTCACGCGAGAGTCACATGTTGAAAACCATCCGCCCTCAACCCATGAAGCTCTTGCAAACTTCGAAAATGAATCTGCGCTGCGCTCAGGCGAAAACCACATGTTGAAAGCCACCCACCCTGAATCTGTGAAACTATTGTAGCAGTGTGAGAACAACGGCGCGCGGCGCTAAGGCGAAAAACGCATTTTGGAAGCGACCTGCCCTCCATCTTTAAAACTGCTGCCAGTCTTTAAACTTGAAGAACGCACGGCCCGCCCTTTGGACCGGCCTCGGGGTGCGACAGGGAGGACTTATCTGCAAGGAAAAGGAATGCAGAAGGGATGCGGAGGACGGAAAAGGGAGTAACAGAAAAGGAAAAAGCTGAGGGGCATGGAACAGGAAGGGGGCGGAGGAAAAAATACTCCATCGACGGCGTCGATCGACAAAGACGTATGGGGGGGATTATAATCCGCCGCGGCGCCCACTCGCACGTTGAGGCATGGTAGAGTGCCAAATGCTGCTGGGAATCCTGTAAGGGAGCACCCCCCGTCCTCGTCAGAACCGCACACAACGGCCCCCCACCTCTCGAAGTTTCCTGGGCGGGCCGATGCGTCCCTGGGGCTGTCCAAGGCTCCCCGAAGCTTCTAAAGCAGCCCAAGAAATCCACCAAGGCTGTTCAGATTGCCCACAGATGCTTCAAGGCGCACCCAACAGCCCATACAGATCGCCCGCCAAATGAGCCCCAAGAGGCCTCCCAAAGGCTCCGAGGCACCACCAAAACGCTTTCAAGGAGGCCCTCGACTGATCAATCACATGGATGTTCCGAGTTTTTGTCCATGCTTTGCGCTTCCACGTTCTTCGGCGAAGACCACTCCACTTGTGGCTTGGAAAGCCCAAGGGACCCCAGTGAGAACCCCCAGGCGGCGGAAGACGGGCCCAAGAGAAGCCCAAGCAAGCACAAGACGGCCTCAGAAAGGCCCCGAGATGACGTAGGACGGCCTCTCGACGGCCCCAAAAAAACGCCTGAATTTAGACAGCCAGTATGGCCCCAGGACGGCCCAAGAGGGCCCAACGGGTCTCCAAAAGACCCCCAAGAATGTTCCGCAAGAGCCCAAGACAGGCCCAATACTAGGGCAACGAACAACGACATAAACATAAAAACTCCAGACGGTCCGGGCGGATTTCTCGGATCCGCGCTGGGGCCCCTTGGCGGCGCCTCCGGCGCCGCCCCTGGCGCGTTCCGCGCGCCAGGGAAGGGGGGTCCACCGCCGATCAGAGAAGTCCGCGCGGACCTCCGAGCTTCTATGTTTATGTCACTCTTCGTGTCCCTAAAAACAAACCCAATACCGCCCGCAGAAGCCCCGCAATCGGTCGCAAACGTGGATCAGGGGGGCGTGGATTAGAGACGGGTCCCATTTCCATGGGGAATCGCGGATTTCCGCCGCCGAGCGAGGCGGCGCCGGCCGCATTTGGGGGAGGGCGCGTCCCCCGAACCATGGATTTGGCGACCGCGCGCCGAATCCATGGATCGCTAATCCACGTCTGCGCGCCCCCGAGGGCTTCTCCAGAAACGGCGACGAGAGGCGTCACACGTGACGGCCCCCCTGGGCGGTGCTCGACATGGTCGCCACACAGAGCGCCTGGCTGCCACGGCACGGCGGCAGACTTACCACAGGCAGCTCGATATGCAGGATGCGAAGCTTGACTTTTCTTCTGTGACCAGATGCCACGCGCGCGCAGAGCGAGCGGTCAAGGGTCTGGGCGGCGCCGTACCCAGCTCAGGCACGTGCACCGAATTAGGGGCGGAAAGGGGGGACCGCCACACACGACCCGCACAAGGGAGTGCAGGACTGCGCGTCTGGCGGGCAGCGGCTTCCGCGAGCGTCACTGGCAGCACACCGCATGACGGGGCGATGCCACCTGGGGCCCAGGCATTACGGCTCGCCCCCGTAGCGGCAATCTGAAAAATTGCCGGCCTGACAGCCATCTATGACTACCTACCAGACCACCCCAACCCAACCCGAAGACCCGAATTTCGGGTTTGGGGGGGGGTACGGGTTCCATATGTGTCTTCTCAATGCTCCCGGCCTCCCCCACTCTGGAAATGGAGGGCAAATCGAGGCCGTCGGGCTGGGTTGGGGTGTTTTGGTGGGTGGTGAATCAGGTCGACGGTAAGAGCGCGTCCTCTCTCAGCAGTGCAAGGCGTATCTGGTAGCTCACCTCGTCCTCGGGCGAAAGTCAGGTCAAGAACGACGCAAAAGCAACATGTGATGACGCACATGTGTGCTCTCCGCATTCGGTCTGCCACATCTTCACCGAGCAGCCTCAGAACAACACGAAATTTCGAAATGCACCCTCTCGTGTGGATGTCCCTTCTGTATGGCGCGTACGCTTACCACAAACGCAAGATCTGATCAACGTCGCGCTCACTGTTACTTCAATCACTCCGCTTTCGCGATCGACCACACAGCCTTTCGAAGCCTCATTATTCGGATGGCACGTTCTCTCTAGATCCGCAAATCTTCCCGAAGAAGTACTTGCGCACCAAGGGGCCCCCGTTGCGTTCAAAGGCGATTGGCATGCGAATTCCACCTTTCCGCCCGATGCCCCCCCTTAGAAAAAGAAAAAACGCCAGCTTCTCGCGGCTTTTTGGGATCCGCGCTGACCCCCCTCCCTCGCGCGCGGAGCGCGCGCCAGGGGCGCCGCCGGGGGGGGGGTCCAGCGCGGATCCAAGAAACCCGCGCGGAGCGCCAAACGTTTCTGTTTGTGGCGTTTCTGTGGCGTCTTCTCTTCTTCGACCCGTGACCGCCTCGTGGCCGCCCCGCACATTGGCTGGCGACGCCAGCACTCGCCCATGGGGTCCTGAGGCCGCCCATGGTCCTCCTCTCGGCCACCGAGGTGGGCGCCCGCGGCCGGCTCGAGGCCGCCCCGCGCACTGGCTGTCCGCGTCTCCGAACTGTCGCTGGGCGGGCGCCCCACGTGGCGGCATCGTGGCCGCCTCGTGCGCTGGCCGGCGTTCTTCCGGGCGTTCGGTGGCCGCCTCGTGAGCTGACCGGCGTGTCGATGGTCTTTCCCATGCTGGGAATGAGAGTCCGCCCCCTGCCGAGGCCAGACTTCTCCCCCCCTCCCCTCGGGCTGTTGTTGTTGGCCAGCATGTAGCGTGTTGCCTGCTCATCCAGGAATATCAAGTTGTAGCACGCCAACCAGTGCCTGTATCGACCCCTCGTTCGTCCTTGTGAGATACTGCGATGCGAGGGGGGCAGATGCATTAATCCAAAAACTTCAAATTCCATCCAAGACACCAGAGCGCACCGCCGCGCGTGCATATCAACTTCCTTCCGATGAGCATATGTTCTACAAATGAAAAGCATGCCCGTGGAAAACTTCAACACAAACAAAACCTGTTCGAAACGAACGCCACATTTGTGCACACGCGCGCACTCGCCGAAGTAGTTAGAGAAAAACTGCCCTGAGACTTTCCGCCAAGCGCGCCGGACGAAGTGTGCCAAATGAGTCCTTGCGGGCCACACGCGCGCGTCTCCGCGCGTGAACCTCGAAATCCTTGCACAACTAGCTGTATCCTAAGCCTGTCGAGGCAGAGCCTGTCGACACACAAGGAAACAACTTATGAATCTAATACGCCTGCAAGCCATTATGAATGTCTGCGCGCGCATTTCATCATCATTCTCATCAACACCATTGTATCGTCATTATCACCACCCCTTGTCACCACCATCCGCTTATCAGGACCATCATCTTGTCACCACAATAGTGGTCAACATCACCACCGCCGTCATCGTCATAATATATGCCGTCGCCCTTGTCAAAGCTCTGAGCGCAGACATCGTCATTCTCATCAACACTGCCATTATCATCATCGCCGGCATCATCACTGTCGTCAATGTCATCATCAATATATCTAACCATCATCAACATCGCCACCACCACCATCATTACCGTCATCTACACCATGGTCGTCATCATGACCTCCGTCGTCATGATCGTCATCGTCGATACCGTCCCCTTCTTTCTGTTCGCGCGCACAGCCTCGTCATCCTCACAAACACCATGATCATCATCGCCACCCGCGTTGTATTTACCATTGCCACTGGCATTATCATCACCATCACCTCCACCTGCATCACCATCCGCGTCGTCAACATCGCCACCACCGTCGCCATGAACATGATCATCAGCATCGCGATAATCGTTGTCGCCGTGTTGAGTTTGGCCAGCAAGTCGCGGGTGGGTGGGTGGGATGTTTGCACGAGCGTTAGTGTTGACGATTTCAGTCCTGGCAACATATTTTCCACAACGCGGGTGTAGATTGCACCAAACGCATTGCATCCCCATACTCCACCACATGGATATTACCGCAAATGTTGCACTATACCGAATGCACATCGAGGATGCACTAACACGCTTTTTGGGATCCACGATGACAAACATATTAAATGTACCCTTCCTCGCGCGTATCTCTCAATGACCACTTTGACACCCGTTATCCATACTGCATGTTTAACATTACTCGCGTTCTACGAATGGTGCTGGTCACATTCCCCTAAGTCAGTAGAGAAGTGATGCTGCGCAGATATGTGCTTGCTTCGTCGAAGCTGCCAATCTGCAACAAATTTGCACGCCATGGGAGACTCCTCAACATCCATGATGCCGAAGATGAGGCCGAAGAGTCCGCCCATGATAAGGGCGGTCGTGAGCACCATGTACACCTCCCTCTACTATACTCCCGACAATACGTATACAACGAGCCCGAACGATATGCATACTGTTGGGGGGACCCACCCGAGCTTGCTCCAATCCTCCAAGGGGAGCGCAACGGACAATTCAAGGCTGAAAGAACTGTGCTAGTGAATTGGGAAAACGGGTTTGCGAAGGGACATCGAAAGGGAGCAAACACGAGAACAATAGACACGAAACGACAAATATGGTGACAAGACGGAAACGGGTTCCTGTGAGATGCACTGCCCCTGCTTATCCGCCTCCTCTCCTCTCGTGCCCCCCTCTCTGCTAACCCACTACCTGTTTTCAACCGTTTACTGAAACATGGAAGCAGCAGCATCCGAGGATGCAAGCAGCACTGCCGAGCACACCAGCATCGCATAACCATGGCGTGGTTAGTAGAGCGATTGTCCTGCTGGGACGTGACCACTGCCATGCTCCTGTACAGACCTGCCTTCATGTAGAATCCGATGAGGGGACGACCTCTGCTTCCGAAACCCTGGGATGAGTCCCATAGTAGAACGTCTGAAATGTGCATGAGAGAGGTGGTTGGCGATTGTAACATCAATAAACATAACAAGCCCTTGCTCGTTCCTACCCAACCACTCGGACATCGAACTATACGCAACAGATGACGCCATCACATGCTTATATGCCGCGGATTACCGCGAGAAATGCTGTTAGCTTCTCATACGCGAAACTTCGCAACTTGTCTGCGGCAGCGATCAACAGAACAACTCACCACCTGCAAATCTGCCCATCAACATTTATCCAGCCGCCATCGCCATCTTTTCAGACGCGCGGACCCCTGACAGTGGACGACGACCTCCCACAAAACCACACCACAACACGCACGCAGAAACAAACCACGTGGTGCCATAACAAAGCGGATGCTGCGACCTGCGCTAAGTGTGTTAAATCGGCGGCGAAACCAAGGGGGAAGTGAGACGGGGCAGGCCTTTTCAGAAGGCGGCGGGGCATCTCAGACGTTCTCGCGCCTTCTGCGCAGTTCCCTAAGTCCTCTGCAGAGACAGAGACGGCGTCTCAGAAGGCGCGAGGGCTTGTGAGAACCCCCACTGCTCGCTGAGAAGGTCTGCCCCCTCTGACTGCCCCCGAGGTTCGCGCCAGTTCAAATAAGGTTATAGATCCCCCTAGCTTTAGGTCGGGCATGTCCTCCTACAGGCAGAATCTGGAGGACAAATAAAACAACATCAAAACCTTCTCAAGAGGATTCAAAGATAGTCAAGGAATCGTCCCCATCACATTTTTTGACTATTCTCGAACACCCCTCCTGTAGAGGGACATGCCCGACTTCAACCTCGCTGTTTTCGAACCCTCCCTGGGCCTTAAGGTCCCCCTCCCCTCCGTGCACCCCCCCTCGCGCGCGCCCCCGCCTGCGCGGCAGACTCCACGAAGGGCTTGGCGATGGACACCTCACTGGGCGGCCAGGCGACGGACGGCTCGGTGGCAACTCATGAGGGCCTCCCATACCATCTCGTCGGCTCTTGCGGATCGACGCTAAGTCGACGCTAAATCGACGCTAATCGACGCTAAATCGACGCGAACCGACACTAAATCGGCGCTATGGCACCGACTCCAAGACGCTTATCGACGCAAGTCGACGCTAAAGATTTCATTGAGAGGGTACACCACGCTCTCATGACTTGCCACCGAAAGACGGCGGCAGCGGGGCAGATGACACGGGATGGGAGGAGGGAAGGATACAGTCAAAATCCACAATCAGTAATAACTATGCAAGGTAAGGATCCAAGACCCTTGAGGTCCCATATGTCAATTCGAGCTCCTTGGACGTCAACCTTGGCCCAGGATGGGCTGAAACAGCAAGGATGCAAGGGTAGCCGTGATGAAGAAGAGCAGTCTTACTATGGATTTCGACTGCAAGGGGAGGAGGCAGGGGAGGGTACAAGACAGAAAAGGAAGGGATGGGAAAACAGGGGAAAGGGAGGGGGGGCGGAACGGGAAGAACTGGGGTGCTTCGAGTTCCTGGGGTTGGTGCCCGCCGGGCTTCCCGGGTTCGTCTCCTTCGCGGCTGAAGTCGGCGCTACAGAATTTCGCTCGCTTCCTTGGGTCTAGCAATCCTCCCACCTCATTTCTCTGTGCCCCCCCCCCTCTTCCTCCCCGTCCTCCTGGAGCTCTCTGACACAAACTCCTGTTTTGTGTTGTCGGCCCTGAGCCAGGAGAGAATCTGCTAAAGGGCTCCGCGACACGACCAGAGGGGGCTCGCAAGGGTCCAGTAATCTGTCTCTGAACGAAAGGACAGATTATTTTAAGAAGGGATGGACCGTGCTGGCATTCCAATAGGCCTACCACGGCATCTTCTTAAAACCCGTAAAGGCCTGAAAAACAGAAGCAGTGTGCTCAGAACATACATCCGATGTGCTAGAGCAAGACAGTCTCGGGCAGGAATGTTCCAGGAAGATGTCGTGCAGACCTCAAAAAGCTCGTAGAGAATTGTTTGGTGGGCCTCTAGGCAAGCCAGGACGCTTCGTCACTGCTCGATTTTGTGGCCGATGGCAAGGCACAGCAGGAGCCAACGCCAGGCGGCGGGAGAAGGGGGCCACAGCCAACGAGGGCGCGGCCACTAGGCGAGCCGAGGAGCCGTCTGGCGCGCCACCGGGCGATGCTGCCTGGCGACGCACAACTGTGGTGTACTCGAGGTCACTCGAGCAAGAACATTACAGTGGGGGCCAGTCCACAAGAAACCTTCCACAAGAAACCCAACCCTGAGACCCCAGGACGTGAATGGATTTTTGGTGTGAGAACGTCGCGCTCTCCATGGCAAAACCATCACGCCCCACCCAAGAAAAACGGGGCACTCTGGAGGCGAGCAAGGTGTTTCTTGGCATGAACCCCCGCTGTACCTGAGGTCACTCGAACAAACACATCATGTTGCATCCTCGGAAGAACATGCCTGTCCTATCGCGGTCCTATCCGCGTCGAATCCGTGTCGAATCCATGTCGGATCTGTGTCGAATCCGTGTCAAATCCGCGGCGAATTCATGCCAGATCCGCGTAGGGTCCGCATCGAGCCAGCGTCGGGCACAAGAAACGACACCAATTTGGGGGACAGGCGAGGCCCCCCGCAGATGCAACGTAAAAAAAGAGCTACACCAACTAGCCACAAGTCAACTTCTGCTGTACACTACAAGAACGCAATGGAAAACAGACGATTCGAGTACACAACAAAAGCATACGAACAACAATCCTCTGCCACCCTCCAAACTCGTTTGACTGGCTGCCCTCTCGCAACAACGCTGGCGCTGAGCCTCAACCGTACGTTTTTCGCCTTTTCCTCGGCTCGCTTAGGCGTATCAGTACCC
The DNA here is from genome assembly GCA_963575745.1 of Prorocentrum cordatum. Lineage (NCBI taxonomy): Eukaryota > Dinophyceae > Prorocentrales > Prorocentraceae > Prorocentrum > Prorocentrum cordatum. The sequence goes on from CAUYUJ010003202.1 coordinate 410,542, forward strand.
ACCGCCGACGAGGGAGCCAAGTTGCTGTCGTGGACGACCTGCATTCGTGCACTGATCCAGGCCCCCGATCACAGGCTATGCGTGGATGGCGCCAACGGCCCATGGAGAAAACGGGACGAGGTCAGTTGGCTACTCAGGTGTATGTATGCATGATGATGGTGAACATATGTACATTAGGATAAGGATACATCGAGCATCCCTTAAAACTGGCGGACCTGGAGGATGTAACGGGCGCTGCGGCCGACGCAGAGCGTTCTGGAAAGCTGGGGCGAATCGTCAACAGCATCAACATCAGCAGCAGCACGTTTATCATCATTATGATCCTCCTCCTCATCCTCATCATCCCAATCCTCATCCTCATCCTCATCCTCATCCTCATCCTCATCCTCATCGGCATCATCAACATGACAATAGTCATCACGACCACCAACATCATCATCATCATCCTCATCCTCATCATTCTGGTCATTATCGATTTCACAATCCTCAGATTCCCCATCCCCATTATGACCCTTATCAATCGTAGTCATCATCATCACCACCACCATTATCATCGGCATCCTCATCATGATCATCAGCATCATCATCGTCATTATCATCATCAGCATCACCGCCATCATCATCATCATCATCATCATTATCCCCATCCTCATCATAATCCTCATCCTCCTTATCCTACTCATCATCGTCGTCATCATCATCATCCTCGGCATCATTATCCTCGTCGTCATCTTCACCCTCATCCTCCTCCTCTTCACTATCATCATCATCCGTATCATCATCACAATTATCATAACCATCATCCTGCTGTGCATCGTCCACATCCGTATCAGCGTCGTCAGCTTACGCATCCTCATCCCCAACCTCACCATCATCAGCATCATCGTCATCAACATCATATTCGTCATCACGAACACCATCATCATCGTTATTATCCTCCTCCTCCTCCTCTGCATCACCAGCATAATTATCATCATCAACATCGTCAGTACCATGATGATCGTCACCGTCGTGATCTCCATTAGCATCCTCATCATCGTCATCCTGATATTTACCCTCATCCTCCTCCTCCTCATCATCAGCATGAACATCCTCCTCGTCACCATCATCCTCGACGTCATCAGCATCATCATCACCCTCCTCGTCATCCTCCTGCTCATCACAATCATCATCAGCATCATTGTCGTCCTCATCATCATCCTCGTCATCAGCATCCGTGTCATCATCATCACCATCAACATTATCATTACCCTCGTCGTCATCATCCGCGTCAGCATTATCACCCGAATCATCCTCCTCCTCATTAATATCATCATCACGTGCAGCAGCATCATCGGCATCATCCGTATCATTATCCTCATCCGCAGCTCATCCTCATCCTCATCGTCATAATCACCAGTCGCATGAACCATAAAATCATCATTATCATCATCGTCACCCTCATCATCAGCACCATCATCATCATATTCATCGTCATCGGCAGCATCAACATCACCATCATAGTAGCGATCATCATCATCACCACCACCAGCATCATCACCATCATCATCCTCGTCAGTATCATCAGCATCTTTGCCACCACTACCATCATCACCATCAGCATCGTCATCATCTGCATCAGCACCACCCTCGTGAGTATCATCATGTTCATCTTCATCACCAGCATCTACATCATCCCAATACACGAACTCGTCCCCATCCTCATCTTCCTCCTTAACCTTCTCCGTCTCACCATCATCATCATCGTCATTAGCATCATTGTCATCATCATCATCATCATAATCAGCAACAGCAACATCATCACCATCGACATCCTACTCCGCATCATCATGCGCATCGCCACCATAATTATCCGCGCCAGCATGATCATCAGCATCCTCCTCATCATCAGCACCAGTATACTCATCACTATGACCATCATCGCTGTATCATCATCACCACTCTCCTCATCATCCTCATCCGCATCCTCATCCACATCATCGAAATCGTCATCATCATCATAATCACATTCATCATCATCATCACCATCGTCATCCCCATCTTCATAGTCAGCATCGGCATCATCAACAACTGACCACAACTAAGCACCATCAGCATCAACAGCAGCATCATCATCATCATCATCATCATCATCATCGTCGGTTCATTCATCACGATCAGCATCGCCACCTGTACAATTATCATCATCACCCTCGTCCTCCTCCTTTTCGTCATCATCAGCATCATCATCCACAATCTTCTCCTCATTGTCATCCTGATCCACCTCATGCTCCTCCTCCTCCACCTCCTCCTCCTCATCATCATCATCCTTGTCATCATCATTCTGGTCATCATTATCATTACCCCCCTCCTCCTCCTCATCCTCATCCTTCTCATCATCATCATCATCATCATCATCATCATCAGCATCATCATCATCATCGTCATCGTTGATCCTCATCCTCATCATCGGAGGCGGCAGAGTGGCAGCAGGAATGAGGGCGGACACGGAGGACGAAGAGGATCAAAGGGGAGGATGCAGATAGATGGGTGGGCGGGTATAGGACGCCCCCCAACTGGCCTGAAGGAAGCCTAGGATGTAGTTGACCAAGTCAACCACCTGGGTTGCAACAGGCTGCTCCTCCTCACACGCCTGGTCGCCAAGCACCTCCGCCTCCTCCTCCGCATCCTTGCGCTCCCCGCGTGATCATCCCGAGGAGCGGTCAATATCGAATCGTTAGGTCGGACCAGAACTTGCCTCGAACCTGGCCGCATCGGCACGGAGTTGCATTCGAGTCGGATAGGCCGCGCCACGATGCACAACAACGCAGCCGCATCGGACAGTCGGAACATCGGAATCGGATCAGACCTTTTTCTAGCGATGCGAAGTCCGAGCCCCTTTCCCCTCCCACATGTTTGTCGCCTCCTCGTTCTCCTTCCTACTCCTGTTCGGTTGCGCAAACTTGATTTGGCTATGCTTGTAGCGTTCGTCGTCCTCCTCCCCCTCCCCCGCCTCCTCCCTTTGTCCCCTGCCCCCTCCCTGTGGTTTTCACAAGTCGGCTCTCGCCTTAGCGCCGCGTGCATTCGTCTCGAAAGCTTCCAACAGCTTCAAGAATGAAATGCGGGTGGTTCTCAAACTGTGGTTCTCGCCTTGGCGCCGCGCACATTCGCCTTCAAACTTTGCAGCAGTTCCACCAGCCCTCTGGGCGTGAATTGCTAACGCACTTTCTCCCGTGGCCCAAGTGGGCTCTCAGAGGGCACCAGAAAGCTTAAGATGGCATCCAAGATCGCTTGCAAGATTGTTCAAGCTAGCTTTCAACATGCCTGCAAGAATTCTCAAAACCGCCCAAGGGTGGCTCCAAATGGCCTCCGAACCAAGGAAGACACCAAGAAACCACAATCCTTCAACACGCAAATTGCTGTTGACTGTGGTCTGTTTTCTCGCCTGTTCTCTTCTGGAACGCTAATGGGGCTTGACGACGGCTCCAGGATGAGCCACGAGGGCCCCAAAAGGGACCATAACAAAAACCCCAAACGACCCCCAAAACGCTCAAGGCCAGCCCAAGAGGTTCGTTGTCGGGCCCCGACGGGGGGACACAATTTGACTACTCCGTACGTTCGACCGGTGGTTTCCAAGATGGCCACAAGGCTTCAAAGAACGGCCCAAGAGGCCCTCAACAGGGCCCCCAGGAAGTTCCAGGGTGACCCCAAAAGCGTTCCACGAACGCGGCAAAAAGCATTGTAAGACAAACTGTCAAAAATGCCCCCAAGAGGCATAATGCAGGCACCCAGAGCCACCCATCACACAAATCGCGACTCCTAGCGTCCGGGGCGAACCGATTCAAAGACGAATGCGATTCACTGCTGGGCCGCATGCTGATACACATCCCTCATCAGGGCAAGTCGATTGGCCCTTACGATCAGAAATCTGGGGGAACACGTATTACAACACATGGCACGTCGCTGCATCGATTCACTCGGAAACCTCCGCGAAAGACCCCCCCCCGCATCAATGCGCCGAGGCGCGAGGCACAAAGGCACAACGATGGTGGCGGGGCACCATTGGCGCAGTCGACTTGGAACACATGAAACTCTGCAAGCGTTTTTCGCGAGAGCAATAAACTTGCGACAATCGTGAACCATGCTGTCATCACTTACTCCGGCCCTTCAAACCACCTGCCACGTCGAAGGCGGTCCTCCCAATGCTGGGGGCTTCCGTGTTAGGGGCGCCAGGCGAGGGGACAGGGGGACAGCCGCGGAGCAGGGGGGGGAGGGGGCGCGCGATGTTCTGCCGTCTCCAGACAACAGCAAGAAAATTGCAGCGACGCGATGCGCGGCGTAGACGAGCCTCGAAGGGCTCATCAGGCGCGATTTGGACCCGCCGCCGACGGGCGGGATGGAGCGAGAGAAAGGCAGCAAGACAAACAACAACGAGAACATTTGACGGCCAGTGGTCTTCGGATGGGAATGGTGACTTTCGAGAGCGAGGGAGCACCCCCAGGAAACGGCGAGAAGGGCAGTAATAGATGACCGAGCCATTTCGAAAACAAGTGGTGGCGGCGCGGGCAGAAAGCATAGTGAACTGCTGAGTCGAAGTTGGTGGGCTCATGCGGCGGGCAGCCTACGGTGCATTCTGGTGGGCGAGAGTAAACGCAGGCAGGCATGCAAACACTGCGGGTAAGCATGCGGAATCCATGCAACCGAGAAGTATGGCTGCGCCTTCGAGAGCACCGAGCAGGAAGTAATCCAAATGTTTCTATATGAGGCCGGGACCCATAGAGCATCAACGGTTGGGCACCTTTAGGAGAGTAAGACGGGGGCCTTCTGGGAACCATAATGAGGACCATAGCGCCTCGCTTATGTCAACCTGAAGCTGCTTGAACTGCAAAAGGAGCCCCCCGGGATCTGGTGGCACCACTGATGCAGCTTACGCATATAGAATAGAAAACAACCAGCCGACCAGCCATATACCACGTTCACAGCTAAGAATCGGGGCCATCGGCATGAGAGTCCAGCTGAGGTGCTCAAGCACCGCGCCAAAGTGAGGGTGCTTCAACATGCAGACAGGTGCTTTCAGCGAGCGTAGCAGCGTCATACATAAAAGAGACATGTGCAGCTCCGACGGCTGAACGCAGATCATGCGACAGGCGGTCCTGGGGCCAGCAGCGAGGTACATGGCATGGTAACGATAGACATGGGTAAGCTGGAGGTTCATGTCACGTCGTTGAATGATGAACAGGACGGACGCGCGCATGACCTTGAATGGCGGATCGAACGGGCACGTCCCAGGACTCAAAGACCGCGTGTCCGGCACATACGGGAACCGAGGCGGACGCCAACGGACTTCAAGATTTCGGGCGCGAGTTGAGAAGAGGGCCCAGTGAGTCAACTTCGCAAGGGAGGCCGAAGCAGACATCATCGGAGTAGGCAGAGGTTATGTCGATATGCTGCGCTTGCTTAAACGTCAACCAACGTGAAAGAGGGTCGGAAACTAAGACGAATAACTGCATGCGGCTTCGACAGCCCTGCCGCCGAGCATGCAGAATGCCCACCGCTTGCGAACACCGGCGGATGCGGCAGCTATGCTCAGTTGGCGGTGGAGGGAGAAAAAGTGGACGTTAAGGGGGGGGGGGGATGTTCATGCGCGCAAGCACGCGCTGGGGCCGCGGGATGGCAAGAGGGAGTAAACAGCTGCGTAAAGTCGGTGAGAAACGCGCAGGCGGTCTGACGCCCAAGCACGCGCTGCTCCATCCCCCGGCCCTAGCGCCAACGATAATCGAGAGCATGTCGCGAGAAAGGCCAATTCTTTGGGAGGATGAGTCACGCCCCTGGGCAGGGGCATGATCTCCGCGTTGGTCTTGCTGAGCGGCTGAGCGGAGGGGCATTCTGCGTGCCTCTGATCACCGCCAAGGACGAGCCTTGCTCCTCAACGCCATTGGGCAAGGGCGCCCCGCGGGGGACTCAGACCCCAGCGCGCGGCAGGTGGGAGCGAGCAGCTGCTCCCCGAGGAGAGCGCGGGAGATGCGCGCGGGGCCCTCGACGCGCCAAGGGACCTTCCGGGCGCCGTGCGGGGCGCCGGCCTCGCCCCCGGCATGCCGCGAGCCCGCGCACCGACGTGGCCTGCCCATGTCCACGGAGAGAACATCCGGGAGCGGTGGTTTGGACGCCCGAAGTGGGTACGGAGAACATGGGCACAATGCCCAACAACCAATGTTGTCCCAAACCAGCAGCGGCCGCTGTTGGGCAAGCGGCCTTCTGTCTCAAATGTACACAGGCCGCGGCGACACCGACAGCGAGTCAGGTTCAAAATGAACAGGAACCGCTGTTGGGCATCGTACCCATTCTTTCCGTGCCCATCTCGTTCGTGCAGAGGGGGAGCGTCTCAGGAACTTCCCCGGCAAACGAGCCGATCTCATCCCGCAGGGGTGCGCCCAGGGCGGGCGGGGGGGACGGCCGGGGCCAGTGCCGGCTCGGAGCCTCGGCGGAGCGTCGTCTCAGACTGGCACGGGGGGGCCATCGGAGACGTGGACGCAAAAGGAGACAGTCCTGCTTGCGAGAAGACGCCAGATCTCCTGGTCGCGCAGGATTCTACATGGGAGGTTCTTCTTGATCTCAGGGTGGGGGGGTTGCAAAGCTCTGCCTCGCTGACTTCGCGGCCCAGGATCCGGAGTTGGATCGAACGGGTCAGCGCGCGCAAGCCCAGGGTGTTGGCACATTGAGAGGTAACCTGCATAAGATGCTGCTGGCGGGAAGGGCGACAGCGAATTGCGCGAGCAGTGATCCACGCGCGGCCGAGACGGCGGCCACGCGACGCCCCTGGGGGGGGGCAGTGATGTTCAACCTCAGCGTAGGCGAGGAGAGCTCGCGCTCTAGAATCTCAACGCGTGTCTGCTGTCTCAAAAATAACTTGTTCTTAATCGCTCCCAGCCGGTCCAGGTCAGGCATGCCCCATGGAGTCTGAGCGATGGCCCCTTTTCGGGATGGTGCAGAACAGCTCGCGGCTGCCAGTCCGCCCGGGCATGGAGGGTAATGGGGATCCAGCTCGCACGGCTCGATCGAGAAAGAACGAGGAAAGTGGGCGCTCGGCGTCGTCGGCCGAGAGAGAGGATGCAAAGAATGCCTGCCCGCGCACTAGACAGCACGAAGCCAGGCTCTGTCCAATCCACCGGCGCGCGCACTGCCCCTGCCGCGAACCTCGCGTCTAGTTTTCGGTCGGGCGTGTCATCCTACAGGCGGCTTTGGAACGAAAAGTGTAAAAGAGTCGAAAATATTCAAACATATGCAAAGAACAATGGAGAAATCGCCCCCAAACTATGTTTGACGATTTCTGAGATATTCCTCCTGTCGAGGGACAAACCCGACTTAAAACTAGGCTCTGTCCAATCCACGGGCGCGCGCAATTCCCCCGCCGCGAACCTCGCGTCCAGCGTCGCGCTCTTGATGCAGCTCTGCAGTGCGAAGCACAGGCCGCTGCCATGCACGAGCTCGGGCCCCATCGCTGAGAGGCCTCCTCCTCTTCCTCCTCCTCCTCCTCTTCCTCCTCGCTCGTCCTCTCTCGTCCTCCTCCTCCTCCTCCTCCTCCTCCTCCTCCTCCTCCTCCTTCTCCCTTCTCGAATTGGCGCCCTGCAGTCGCTGCTCCTCGACCTTAGAAAGTCTCACATGAGAATGCAATGGCCGGCAGGGCCGGCGGCAGAAAAACAGCGCTCAGCGTCGAGGGCGAGAGGGGTAAATGGCGAGGGTGTCACTGGCGCTCGGGACGTGCAGGTCGAACAAAAATGCGAGGGGACCGATGGAACCAATAGGATTCGTCTGGAAAACGGGTCCAGGGATAAACTGAATGTCCCGGGTAGTGGGGCAGAGGCAGGAGACGAGTTGGCTGGGGGCAGTAATGACACCGCCCTCGCGCTGACCGTCCAAGAACAGCCAGTGAGAAGCCAACATTACAACCTTCACCCGAATGCCACTGAGCTCACGACGGAGCTCACCAGTAATGCCGGAGCTCACCAGTAATGCCTGTCTGGCAATAGGTTTCTTGACCATCGCGCTAGTGTGAGCGAGTTTGAGGGAGAGGGAGCAACGAGCACTAGCGCGCCAACTGGCGTTATGTGCAGAACTACAGTCGAACTGCTGCCACAAGGAACCCTAAAGAAGGACAACGAGGCCCCTTTTTTCCACAAGTTGAACTTCGATTGCCCATGGAAAACCGAAGGAACACCTAGAACAAAAACACAATTAAGGAACACTGAGCCCCTCCCCGACGAGAAGGGTTCCTTATTCAGCGGCCCGACTGTAGAAAGGCCGAGCGAGTTCCACGAGCACGCATACAGCTTGCCCTGGGGGGGGGGGGACTGGCAGACAATTTAGCGGGCGCAGGCAGCGCCCAACACCATTGCTGAGGGCAACACTGCCGGGCGATCCAAAGCAGCGCGGCTCAGCGAGGAAAGGGCCACCGAATCCGCCCCAGGGGACCCCCAACTGGAAATTTGGCCCCCCCCCTCCCCCTCCTCCTCCTCCTCCTCCGCCTCCTCCTCTTCCTCCTCTTCCCCCTCCCCTTCCTCCTCCCCCTCTCTCGGGCGGAGACCAAGCTGCCTGGACACACCCCGTGCAGATGGTCGCCACTACGGGCAGACCCCCGGAGAGCACGGCCCCCGGAGAGCCCGGCGCCCATTGGCATGGACGCCCCACGCACCTGGGGCTCCCCACCAGCCGACCTCCGGGGCCGGACGCCTCAAGGGTTTGCGCCCACGTGCATGGGTGCCCCGTGCAAGCGACCGCCCGAATCGGGCTCCCTGCCCCGAGGACGAACTCCCTAGGGGTTCGCGGACAGCCCAAAGCCGCCTCAAGCAACCCAGGCGGCCCCAAAAGCGCTCCAAGAAGGCACCTGGGAAGGCCCTGAGAGGGGAACGCATTGATTTGCATGATGCTTTCAACGATTCTCAAGTTTTGTTTTTTCCGGCGTCCATCGGCTCAAGACGGCCTCCAACACAGCCCCGGAGGGCCCGAACCACACACGCACGAGACCGAGGAGAGAGCGCGTTTCACGGGCGTTTGCCTTGGGAACATTTGGCGGCGCGTTTCGAACCGGGGGGGGCGCTCCCCTCCCAACACCCGTCGCCGTCGATCAGAACAAGGCGGACTCCCTTCCCCCTAACCCCTTCCCGAACCACCCCCCCTCCCAAGGGGGGGGGGTTCTAACCCCCCACCCCTGGCGCCGGTTCCGGCGCTGGCGGCCGCCGTAGCGCCAACGCAGCGACGATGACCAAAGAGACCAGGAGGGGGGGTTCAACCCCCCCCCCCGCGCCGGCGCCGGCGCCGGCGCTGGCGGCGGCCAGCAGCGCCGACGGCGGGGACGCAGCGAAGATGACCAGAGAGGGCCCAGAGGCCGCAGAGGGAACACACGAATCGCCATATCGAGCCCTCGCATGCTCCTCAGACGCCCCCGAGACCCTTCTGACGAGACCTCAAGAGGCATCCATTAGAACTCTGACCCTTTGCCAGAAAACGCAGTGGCGGGAAGAGCCGAAGGCCACACCACCACCACCACCACCACCGCCACCACAGACCACCATACCACCCACCCACCGCCACCACCACAACCACCACCACAACCACCACCCACCATCACCACAACCACCACCATCACCACAAGCCACCTCACCGGCACCACACCAAAAACGCAACCACCATTAGCACGCACCACCACAACTCACCACAACCCACCACAACCAACACCACCACCACCACAAACCACCAAATCATTACCACCACCATCACCACCACCGCCACAACCACTACCATCACCACAACCCACCACCAACACCACCAACACCACCACCACAAACCACCACACCACCACCACAATCACCACCACCACCACCACCCACCACCCACCACCACCACCAGCACCACTACCAGCAGCAGCAGCACCACCACCAACACCACAGCCCACCACCACCACCACAAACCACCACGCCACCACCACCACCACCACCGCAACCACCACGACCACCACCATCACCAACTCAACACACCACCACCACCACCACCACCAAACCACCACACAACCACCACTACCACAGCCACCACCACCACCACCACAACAGCTCACCACCACCACCACCACCACCACCAATACAACAACCCACCACCACTACCACCACCATCACCACAATCGACCACACCACCACCACCACCGCCACAACCACCACCACTACTAGCAGCAGCACAACCCACCACCACCACCACAACCACCACACACCACCTCACCACCACCACCACCGCCACTACGACCACCACCAGCACCCCCGCCGCCGCCGCCAGCCGCCGCCAACGCCGGTGCCGGCCCGAGGACAGGGAGATAGGAGAAGTAAGGGAAGGGGGGGGGGGAATTCGAAGCCCCCCCCTCCGTCACGGACGGCCCAAGAGGGCCCCAAGACGGCACAAGGGGCCTTCCAAGAGGGCTCCAGAGGCCCCCAAGTGGGCCCGTGAGGGGGAATCCGAACTGACATGCCGAGCCTTCCCCGAGACGTAGCCCCCGAGACCGTCAGCGGGCTCCCAAGAGGCTCCCCAGAGGCCCCCAGATGCATGAGAGACTGCCCCAAGAGGACAAGACGTCTCAACAATGCTGCCAAGAGTGCTCCGAGACGCCTCCCGAGAGGCACCAAGAAGCCTCGAGGCGTCTTGTCCACGACCTCGTCTGGCTCCGAGTGCCCCAAAAAGCAATCAAGACGCCTCATCCTCCACCTCCTCCTCCTCCTCCTCCTCCTCCTCCTGGCTCGCCACGAGCACACCAACATATAGCAACAGTGATGCAACACTGGCAAGCAGAATGGCCGAAACGACTTATGAGAGGATGCTGACAAGACGGAATGCCCAGGCGGTGATCCACGATCGCAGCTCCTGGACCACGGCCTGTTAGAGCACAGCGCTGCGCCAGCGGATCCACACGTTCACGTGCAACCAAAAACGGCTGGAAGACAAGGCTTGCAGAAAAGAGGGCTCCTGGCGACCATACGCCGGCAACGAAATCGGATCGACCTCCTCCGTCAGAAAGCACTACCCGATTCGAAGAACTCTGCAACATTGCCTCGCTAATAACATTGCTTCGCACAGCGTGAACATGTAGCAAGCTAAACCGTGATGACTTCTGTCGAAGAATGGGGCTGGGCCGTTCAAACTGTGAGGCGTGGGCCATCAAGGCTGCACCACAACACGCAAACCTTAAACACCGCGCCGAAAGAAAAACAGTATAATCTAAGCGTGCGATGGCGCGTGTCGCAAACAACTCCATGAAGCGGTTGGCAACCCACGGCACATTCTCGTCTGCGACCGCCACCACGTGCCCATGCTGTAGCACGGGCAGTGCAGGCAACTGCCGGCAATGTATCCTTCAATGTCCGACGGTCGATATGAGGTGCGAGCCCGTGCCGCCAGCATTCGGCCCCCTTCAACAATCTCTGGCCAAAACTTTAGACAAGGCGCCTGGAACATCCGTTGTCCGAACATGGTCTTCACGAAGTCAGTGCATCATCGTTTCCAATCGCAAGCCGTTGATGAATCGCCCAAATCTGTGCGCCACGTGCGTCCGTGAACATAATTGCAAGTAGCCCCGACGTTGCATATTGTCCCGCTGCTCGTATGCACGGAGTCTTCCTGTAGCTGTTGCGAACACTATTGTTCCCTTCTCCTCTAACCCCCCCCCTCTTCTGCCTCCGCCCCCTCGTCCACATCCATTCCCTCACTTACCTTCATCGAACCCCCTCGAATACCGCTATATGCCTTCCTCAAGCTCTCCCTCCTCATCCTCCCCCTCCTCCTCCTCCTCCTTCTCCCCGAATCGGGTGCGGGGCCACTGAGAAGGTGAGCGCGAACGCCACCGAGGTGCCTAGCACCATGTACAGCGGCACCTGACACGCTGGGATGGGCGTGCGGCGCGGACGGTGATCAATTGGAGGACGGAGGCGACACGGCAGATAACGAGCGCCCCAAATCAGCAGCTGACGTGTTTAGAGCGGGGCCCCGCGAATCGACAATGATATAGATCCACCTCCGTCATCCTCCACCCCCTTCTGATTGTCTTCCTCATTCCTGGAAGGGGTAGGGGTAAGAACGAGGTGAATCTGCAAGACTGTTCCCCTCCTCTGGGACAGTGGCAAACCCTACACTCAGATTAACCCCAATGCCCGAAACTGAGCAGCACAAATAGGACGCAGCGATGCGGAAATCTCTTCGAATGCCAACAAGCGGTCGCGGGGTTCATGAGCGCGACGGCGGAACATACACAACATGTAGGTGCAAAAACACGTGCTCGTGGAATGCTAAATATTATCCGCCACTGTGCCTGCACAGGGTAAGCGTGATAACCTGTTCTCCTGCTGTTTGGTGAGGTTTGCTACGGGTGTTCCAGGGCCGACACCCTCCCCATACCAGCGCGCGTCCTCCTAGAACACGCCCACGCTCTGCAACGACGATGGTGGGCTATGTTTTATAGGAGGTCAGATATGCGCAAGCGTGAACCCCCCCAACATACTGTATTGTCATCTATGCGGTGCAGTGCGCAATCCATGTGGTGCACGCCGTGCGGTGCAGTCTATGTTGTGGAACGCACAGCAAAGCAATGCAACGCAGTGCGAAGCCACGCAAAGCCATGCACAACAATGCAACGCGATACAACGCAATTGCAAAGCAATTGCAAAGCACTGCAACGTGCAATGTAAAGCGATGCGCAACGATGCAATGCGATGCCACAATACAAAGCAATGCAACGCAACGCAAACCAATGCAATGCAATTTAAAAGCCATGCAAAACAGTGAACCACACTGCAAAGCAATGCAGCGCAATACAAAGCAATGCAATCCCATGCTGTTTCCAAACAATGCAATACAATTGCCATGCAATGCGATTGCAAAGCAATGCAACGCGATTACAATGCGATGGCTTGCAATGCAATGCGATTGCAATGCGATTGCGAGCGGCAAACTGGCCGTTCACTGGGAAACGTGGTGCGGCGACGGACGGGAACGGGGCCGCCAGGGCGGCAAACGGGCACAGCTCCTCAAAGGCAAGTAAGAGCTCCGTATCGGCGGTGGGCAAACCTCCCTTCAGTAAACCTCCCCTTCATGAAAACGGCCTGGGACCGAAACCGACGGACCTGGACCCGCCAAAATGACGGCCGCGCCGCCCTCTCGCGAACCGAAAACGGCCAATTCGCTCACCGACGTGTCAGGGTGGGAGGTCTTTCCACCCCCGACCGCAGGTGCAAGCACTGATGGGGGAAGGGGCCGAGAACGGCCCCCCTAGCTGAGGAGGGGCGCAAAAGTCCCCCAGACGGGGCGTTGAAGCAGCCCCCTCCCCGAGGGGCGCCCAAGAGGCCCCACGAGGCCCCCAAGAGGTCCCACAAGCGGGCTCCAAGGTGCCCACACCACAAGCGGGCTCCAAGGGGCCTCCAACAGGCACCCAGGACGCCCGAAGAGGCTCTAAACGCCCGCAGAGGCTCTGAAGACCTCCAAGAGGTCGCCAAGACGTCCCCTGAAGGCCTCCATGAGGCCCCCGACAAACATCCCAAGAGACTCCTCTCGCCTACGGAAGCTCCCCGACCTCGCCAAATGATGCCACGCTTCCCCGATGAGGCAGCTTCCCTGGGCATCGTTCATGGGTGGGCTGGTGGGGATTCGCAAGGTTAAGAATTGAGACTCCGTTCTTCTACGCTGCTGCACAGGCACGGCGGCGGCGTTTGCCACAAGCAGCTGGATAAAACATACATTTGCAACGCCGGCAACAGGCAATATCAAATCGAAGGACGACAACTTCATGTGATTCACCGAAACCCAGCTTGTCTACGACCCCTGCTGCAATGGATGCCATCAACGCATGCGGAAGGACGACAAACCATCGGACCAACACTCCACGTCACGAGGCAATGAACACGCCGACCCCTGGCCAGCAACCGAGGAGGTCTACAGAGCAGGAAGACGCCGCCAAACGGACGCCACGCCACGCCCGCTTCAATCCACGAGTTACCCAGAGGAACCTCGCAAGAAGAGATCCGCCACCGTGCCACCCTGGCTCAAGTTGAGCGTGGCAGAGTGCCAAGGTCTGTCTGGTGGGATCTCTTCAAAATTCTGGTAGAGGGCCTCTCCCACCCTGCCCGTCTGCCCGCAGACTGCCGCACGATGCGCCCCTCCTCTCCGAAGCCACTTCGCCCGTGCCCGCTCGAGGGCGTTGCACGTCCATCACGGCAGCTGATGTAAGGAAACGAACTCTATACACCGACGCTTTTTCTAGACCCTGCGCTGAAATTCGCTAAGGAACGCGGATTCTGGTGTATACGGGATCCTGGTGTATAAATGTTTCTTTGTTTTCCCGGGACATCGGGGAAAAAAGAGTATACACCACACCACCCCAGCGTCGTCCCCGACCCTCAAGAAGCACTGGGATTCAAGAAACAGCCCGCCACCGGTAATGCATACGTTCCAGCTTCCGATGATGTCTGTCTGACCCCCCCCTTCCACGCATGCCCGCTCGAGGACGGTGCACTTCCCGCACGGCAGCTCCTGCCCGAGCCCTCGTTCCATGCGCGCCCGCTCGAGGATTGCGCACCTCCCGCCTGGCTACCTTCTCCTAGACCCCTCAAACCGACGCGCGCCTGCCTGCTCGAGGCTCGTGCACGCCCCGCATTCCCAGGCACTGCTCCCAAGCGTTCCAGAACCTCCCAGGCCACGATGCCTTGTTGAAAACGGTGGGTATTCGTCCCGAGCTTTCGAAACAAACACCAAGATGGCTCAAGATACCTCGAAGACGGCCCAAGATGGCCCCAAGGCGGCCGAATAGTGATTCATGACGGCCAGAGATGCCTCCAAGAGGGCCCAACAAGCCTAATTACAAAAGGACCTCCAACAAGGTCCGAAGACACCCCAATCATTGATCTCCCTCAGGTGTTTGAATGCTTGTCGCATTCTCGCCTTTTCGGGCTGCCGTCAACTCAAGACGGCCCACGAGGACTCCACGATGGCCCAAGAGGCAAGACAGACAGCACCAAAAAGACCCACGGGGGCCTCATGTGGGACCCAAGACGGCTTCAGAAGGCCCTTGGACGCCCCAAGGCGGCGCCAAGATGGCCTCACGACGGCCTCCAGACACCCACCATAAGGCCAAGAGGGCCCCAAAGACGGCCCAGGAGAATCCCAAACCGGCGTAAGAAGGCCCCAAGACGGCCCAAGAGGGCCCCAAGGTACCTCCAAGACTGACTCACAAGATGCCAAGACAACCACAAGACGGCCCGAACGAGTTTCGTCACCATCATCATCATCATCATCATCATCATCATCATCATCATCATCATCATCATCAGCATCATCATGATCATGATCAGCATCATCATCATCATCATCATCATCACCATCATCGTCAGCAGCATCAGCATGCACATCATCATCAACATCAACATCATCATCATCATAATCAACATCCGCATCGTCATGATCAGCATGATCATGATCATCATCATCGACATCATCATCATCATCAGCATGATCATCATCATCATCGTGATCAGCATCGTCATCATAAGCATAATCATGATCATCAGCATGATCATCATCATCATCATCATCATCATCATCATCCTCATCATCATCATCATCTGCATCAGACTCATCAACATCAGCATCATCATCATCACAATCAACATCCGCATCGTCATGATCAGCATGATCATGATCCTCATCATCGACATCAGCATCATCAGCATGATCATCATCATCATCATCATCATCATCATCATCATCATCATCGTGATCAGCATCGTCGTCATAAGCATAATCATGATCATCATCATCCTCATCCTCATCATCATCCGCAGCATCACCAGCATCATCAGCAGCATCATAGTAACAACCAAAATCATCATCATTATCATCAGCATCATCATCACCATCGTCGTCGGCAACATCATCATCGTCATCATCACCACCACCGCCATCATCATCATCATCATCAGCATCAGCATCAACAGCATCATCATAATCAGCATCATATTCACAATGATACTACTGATAATAATCAGCATCATCATCGCCATGATCATAACAATCGTCATCAGCATCGTCAGCAGCACCAGCAGCATCACCATCAGCCTAATCACCATCATTACCACCATCATCACCATCATCACCATCATCATCATCAGTATCATCATCGTCATCATCGTCATCATCGTCATCAGTATCGTCATCCAAATCCCCATCCCCATCATCCTCACAAAACACATCATCATTATCACGGCTCTCCCAAGCCTGGAGGCACGAACTGTCACGCGAGACGGCCTCCCGTGCCCCCTCGAACAGTCGCCACCCAGAATGCTGGGCTGGCACGGTGGCGGGAGTCGCAGCAAGCAGCTGGATAATCAATCAACACAAGCCAGCACGCCCCCAAGTGAATTCCCGCAGAGGCATGTTTTGCAACAGACGCATGGATTAAACTGTGCCTCGGGCGCACCATTATTTCATATGGAATAGATTTGACTTGCGCAACGTCGCCCGCACTCCAGGCAGACGAAAATCACTCCGCCGATGGAACTCGCAAAAGGAATCCCACCAGCCCTCTGGGCGTAGGTGGATTAGGGAACTTCCTCTTCCACATCGCTTCTTCTCCTTCGGGGAGAGGTTTACCCCTCGCCCCTACCCCCTCCCCTGGACCTGGACGGGGCCGGTCGCGAGCAGTCAGGGCGTCCAAAACGGCCTCGGCGAGGAAGCCAACCTCATGAGTTTTACTAGGGTTTGGTCCCATGTTGGCCTCTTGGGGGGGCGACGCTAAAAACACCTCCCCTCTTCTTTGATCGATCTCATCCAAGATGGCCCCAAGAGGCGCCAAGGAGGCCCCAATAGGTCCCAAGATGGCCCAAAGAGGCCCCCAAGAGGCCCCCAGGAGGCCCCCAAAAGAACCCCAAGCGGCCCCAAGAGACCCCCCAAGGCCCCCAAGACGCCCTAGAGCCCCCCAGGAGACTCAAAAGACGTCCCAAGAGGCCACCAATAAGCGCCCAAGAGATACCCCAAGAGATACCCCAAGAGGCTACGAGAGGCATCCAAGATACCTCTGTCCCTTTTGCTTGCCCTCCTCCTCCTCCTCCTCCTCCTCCTCCTCCTCCTACCTCCTCCTACTCCTTCTCTTCCTCCTCCTCCTGCTCATCCTGCTGCTCCTCCTCCTCATCCGATTATTCCTCCTTCTCCCTACTCCCTCATCCATCCATCCATCCAGCCTCCTCCTTCTCCTCCTCCCTCCTTTGCACGGTTCGGCCGTCCCCCTCTTTGCTACCGCACTTCCCTGATCACCTGAACTCGCCTGGACATCGTTTCTGGATGGGCTGGTGGGGATACGCGAAGCGTCTAGAATTGTCTTTCCACTTCTGAAACGCTAAGAACTTTCCCAAACATCCCTCCCGCTCTTCAGCCTCCATGTTCCCTTCCTTATCCTCCCTCCTCTCCGGGGCATTCCGTAGACGAGCCAACCTGGCAAGAATGGAATATCGTGCACGTTGCGCTGGTGGACAACAACAAGGCACGTAATGATGCAGGGTAGGCGACTTATCTTCCTCTTCTTCCCCTTTCGCAGCCCAGTGGCGCACAACGTGGTGAGAAAAGAGATAGCGCATGTGCAGGGCAGCCACCTTGGCAATTGGGCTCATTCCGTGGTACCTCAGGGAAATCAAGCAAATACTCATCAGACGCGGTGTGTGCACGCACACGTAACACAAAAGTACTTACGATACACGCCATGACGAAAGCACTCACAGCGTAGGAACATGCATGCGACTAATGAAGCGGGCGCTCGCGCAACATGGACTGCAAGTAAGTAAGAAACGCCAAACAAAGCCACACCACGAACAGCGCAGCGCAATTCTGCGCAGCGCAACATAACAACGCCACGCAGGCAAAAGACGCAACCACACATGCAACCGAACGACAGACGTGACCCAGTGAGAGAAGCGGCAGGAACGCTGGAACCCGCTGTCGTGGAGACCGCGTGCACGACCACCGTGCACAGTCAACACGAAGAAGGACAAAGCTGCTGCTTCAGCGGGCACGCGCGACCATGCACGGCAGGCTAGCCGAGCGGCGAGAGCATGAGAACCACAAAGCAGGAAAGACGGTGACGGCAAGCTGGGCTCGCGGGCGGCGAGCACGCTCGGGAGATGCCAAGCACGGATGGAGCGATGGGTTACGGGCAAAGTGCGAGTGTTAAGTCGGGCGTGTCCACCTATAGGGGGATTGTCGACGAAAAATAAAAAATACCCCCAAATGGTCAAACACATACTCAAAAAATAATACCCAAAATATTGCTTGACCATTTTTGAATATCCCCCCTGTAGAGGGACAGGCCCGACTTAATGCTAGCGCGAGTGGGCATGGGCAGCCAAAGCGTGGCCACAGTAACGCGGGTCCACAACATGAGACCCCTCGCCGAAGGCCAAGGGCCGCACGAAGGTGCCCAAGACTAAACGCTGTCCGCACTGGAGAAACCAAGCGCGAAGAGCAGAAGGATACCCCCTCGAAAGCTGGGGTTGCTCTCGAGCCCACCGTGCCAGCTATGTGCCACGCAGCAAAGCCCTTGTGCACCACGCCCTGGCCCGTCACAGAATGCGCGGGCGATGCGACGCGATGCGATGCGACCACCGTTGCTGACAGCGTCCGGGCCTAGAGCAGATCAGGTGGGTGAGGCCATGGCCTCTAGGATCTGAAGTGTCTGGATCATGCAGTGCGAAACGTATAAAAAGTTAGGAGGAGATGGGGAGGAGGAAGGAAGAAACGTCCTGGGTGTCGGTGTCGGCGCGGGTTGGTCACAGCATGCGCAGGCGGCCGCGCGGAAGTCTCGCGCACAAACGCGGGCCGCGCGGGTGCGTTGAGCAGGGGCCGACCGTCCCGGCATTCCTATAGTCCTACCACGAACTGATCTTAGAACCCAGAAATGTTCTGAGAACACCAACGATGTTCTTAGAACAGTAACCCCTCTCAACCATAAACGTTCTAAGAACATCTCGTGCAAACCACAAAGGGTTCTTAGAACATTGTTTTGTGGGGCTGTAGGCGAGCCAGGACGCTTCGCCGCTGCTTGACTGGGGGGCCGCGCAGAGGGGCCTGTTTGCCACCACCACCACCACCACCATAAGTTGGAGGGGGGGAGGAGGTGGAGGACGAGGAGGACGAGGAGAAGGAGGGGGAGGAGGGGGAGGAGGGGGAGGAGGAGGAGGAGGAGGAGAAGGAGAAGAAGGATCCCCTCCCCCTCCAATTTATGGCGGTGGTGGTGGAAAACACGCCCATCACGCGCGGGCGCAAAGGTGCGGGGCCGCCCGGGGGGCCTCCGGCGCCGGCCCGCGGCTGCGGCGTCCGGCGGGCTCGGAGGCACGGCCTCTTCCCCTCCTCTGCCCAACCGCTCCGTGCGGCCTGCGCCGCCTCGGCCTCCAGCGCTTGCATCGCGGCCCGCGCCGCGCCGCTTAGATATCTGGCAGCCATGAAATTAACAATTGTGGCTGAGCTATCGGCGGGGTCAGCTAAAACTGACTCCCAATCAACATACTGCATGTCGGAGTCTGTTTGGGCCAAATGTATTGACGGACCCCTGCCTCTTCCGTCACCTTGGGGGCACTCGCGTCGGAAATGTTGTGTGCTGTGGCATATGTCGCACTCCATAGTTTTACCGTTGGCATCGTGTGGGTTTCCCCGCCGTCCCTTACCTTGGCCTGATGTATGCCTGCGGTTTCTGCCAGCACCTAAAATTTCTTCATACTGAGGCCCAGTAGGAGGCGCTAAGAATGCTAGTGTGACTCTGCCTTGCAATCGCCGACGCTTACCTTTCCCTTTACTTCGACCTTTGCCTTTTCCTTTAAGTGATCGTCGTACGATACGCCTTACCTTTCGGACTGATTTCTTCATGAACCTCCGCCAGCGACGCTTGTGTTTTTGATTGCCTAAAAATAACCATCGAGCTTGTTGCTCTTCAGTAAGGTATGTAGGCATATCAGAATAATCCAGGGCGGTAGCTTCGTCATCTGAAGACGTATCCGTATCAGTACCGGAGTCGAGGTCGGACTCGGAGGGTTGTCCCGCTGAACCCATTAGGGTCATGGCTTTTATGGGGGAGACCGCGTCGGGCGGTCCCCTGGGTCTGGCCCAGGAGGCTTGCGACCCCGAGGCCGCTCCACCCTTCTGAGCCAGCAGTGCAGTGGTCTCAGTTGGTTGTGGATCATCATTCAAGAGGCTGTTGACAGGTTGCCCTGCGTTGGCATCCACGTGGGAAGTCTCGGCTCGGTGACCGTGACTAAAAATGCCACCAATATTGCCGGGGTTTCTCTCCGCAGTGTGAGCATACGACCTCATTCGCTCAAATACAGCGTCAAATTGTTGGTCGTGGCTCAGAGGCTGCAGGAATTGTTGTGCACGCGATGTCCCCACTCCAAGGGCTCTGAATAGAATCGCTGTTAGGATTTGGAAGATGGGGGTGTTGAAGCCAGCCGGCTGTTTCAGCTTCGTAGCGGGCTATCTCCAAACGTGCTAACGTCTGGTCGATACGTTCACCCACATGGACTCGGAAATCACTGAGAGCCGTACCAAAGTTGAGATGGCGTTCCTCTTCTGAGTTCTCGAACTTCGTGCTTAAGAGGAACATAGTGTAGGTGACGCCGTCGGTGTGGCGGCGACTTATGTTGACGCCAAAATTAATAACTGCTGGAGGGACTATCATGTCTATGGTCTGTGCGGGGCCTCCCAAACCTCGCTGCAGAGCTGCAGCCTGCTGGGAGGGCGTCATATTGCCAGTGGTCACATTGATCCAAGCCATGTACTTCGCGGACGAATTCGCGAAAACATACTTGACAGGCTGGGTCCCAATGGGGGCCGGTCGTTCTCGTGTCGTCTCCGCCACGCATATGTCCTACCGCACACCCGATAGCGGCCCATGTAAGCCCAAAGATAGTAACACCAATCCAATGGCCTCGTAGGCCGTAGTCGGATGTAGTCGGTTGGGACTTCTGTTGTTTAGTCGTAAGTCTGCGCGGGGTCGGAGGCGGCAATATTTCGTATCGCATGTTCCATGCATTATATCTTCGAAATATTTTCCAGTGGAGTAGGTGGGGGGACTTCAGGAGTGTAGTAGCGCAGGGAGGTAGCATGTAGGTAAGAGACCTCCGCTTGGACAGAGGTATCGCTGCAAGTGTCCTTGCGGTACTGCGTAGTTATGTACATTCCTCCGCGCAAACCCACTGCACCGTGATGTCCTGCCATGTTCGTAGTCCACCAGATAGTGCCGTGGATGGTGAGGAGCAAAGCAAGAGCTGACCACCATAGGCCAGCTCCGCTACCAAGTTTGAAAGGGGGCTGGGAGGCCCAGCCATCAGCTTCGCCTTAAGCGAAGCCAAGCTCCAGCTCTGTTGTGCCGTAGTAGCGATAGTCCCAGTAGGAGAGCATGTGACATCTCAAGCAGCAGGAATACCCTTTTGGTCTCGATAGCGATTGTGTGCCTCGCAGTGAGGCGCAGTCATATTTGAGCGGCCGGCCGCTTGAGCCGACGCGGCCGCGGGCGCACGCTCGCTTCCACTCCTTACGTCCCTCAGCTCGCTTTAGTCCACAACGCCTCCAAGACGGCCCAAGAGGCCCCCGACACGCTCCAAGAGCGTGCCTTGATAGGGGAAACCGAACGGACATTTCGGGCCCTCGGCCCCGAGAAGCTCCCAGGAGGCCCCAAGAGGTTCCCAAGAGGCCCCAAGAATCCCAGAATAGGCCCCCAGGACACCCGAGAAGGCCCCGAGGAGGCCCCCAAGAGGCTCCCAAGAGACCCCAAAATTCCTCCCCAGAGGCCCCGGAGAGCCTCCCCAAGAGACCCCGAGAAGCATCCCTGAGGACTCGGGCCCACGTCAGCGTCGTCGTCGTCGCCACCGCCACCGCCGCCGTCGTCGACGTCCCCCTTCAGGGTCGGCGGCACCGGCCGTAAGGCCTTCGCAATAAACAGAACGTGGGAGGGGGGCGACTGGCCAGTGGAGGGCGGGAATGGGTCTCCGTCTTCCCGTCGTTCCCCGCCCACTCCCTCCTCCTCTTCGTGCACATGCCAGTCGAGCACGAGGTGGCCGCTCAAGCCGCAATTCGATCGACATGAGACCCCGATGTGCGCGCAGGCTTGCGCAGTGGAACAACGCCACTGCAGTACACGTTGGCCCCACGGGACGGGGATGGGACAGGGGGGACGACACGATCGGTCAACATCGAATCGATAGATTGAAACATACTGAAACGCGAGTCGGAAACAGACTGAAACGCAAGTCGGATCGGACTGTATCGGCATGGAGTCGGAATCGAATCGAATCGGCCACGCCAAGATGCACAGCAACATCGGAACGTCGGGATATCGAAATCGAAACCGATCGAGTCGGCCGATATGGGTATCGCATCGGATCGGTCGGGTAGTCATGGACCCTTGTGAGCCCGATGGCGATAGGAACGCCTTATCCGCTTGAATCTGGGATCAGTGTGCCTGCAGAAGCCTTGTGATGAACGCTCTCAGCCTCCCCCGGAAGAGAGGAGGATCCTCCTCCTCCTCCTCCTCCTCCTCCTCCTCCTCCTCCTCCTCCTCCTCCTCCTCCTCCTCCTCCTCCTCCCCCTATCGCCCTTTTCCTTCTCATCCTCCACGGCCTCTCCCTCTCCCCTCCTTTCCATCGGCCTCGCTCTTCTCTCGCCCCATCCCTCCTCCTCCGCTGCGTACTCGCTCTGGGGCCCTCCCCTCGTCCTGGGAGTCTCCCCTCCCTCCGGGGCCCTTCCTTTGTCCCCCTCCGCACTGAAGTCGGGCCTGTCCCCCTACAGGGGGATTTTGGACGAAAAATAAAAAAGAGTAAAACAAATTAGTCACTGCGTGGAGCTCCCCATATGTGCATCTACTCGCATGGACCTGTCCGCCGTGAATGTCTAGGCGCAAGAGCTTTCGAATATTAACGGGCTTCAGTTGTGACGGTCTGGACATCAATCTAACTGCGAATGAATTGGAGTGTGAATGAGCCTCAGTAGTACGAGCGCGTCTCTGTGCATGAGCCTGGGGCCTCCTGGGGCCTCCTGAAACCTACTGGGGCTTCCTGGGGTCTCCAGGAGCCTCTTGGGACCTCCTGGGACCTCCTAGGAAGGTTTCGTGCCCCAGGGGAGGCGCAATCTATAGCAACAGACGTACATAAAACATTGCGGATTAGAGCCACAGGAGAAGGGCAATCTATAGGAACACGCGTAAAACACCAAGGACTCGTGCCCCAGGAGAGGCCCAATACATAGGAACATGAGTAAAACATTTAGGATTGTGTACACAGGAGAAGGACCATCTATAGAAACATACGTAGAACATCAAAGAATCGTGCTCCAGGTGAGGCCCAATCGATAGGAGCATACGTAAAACACATGGGATTGGAGCCACTCCTGTTGCCTTCTGAGGCCTCCTGCTCCTGGGGCCTCTCGGGGCCTCCTGTTGCCTTCCGAGGCCTCCTGGCGCTTCCTGTTGTCTCCTGGGGTCTCCTGTGGTTTCCTGAGGCCTTCTGGAGCTTCCTGGGGCCTCCTGGAGCCTCTTGGGACATCCTGTGGCCTCTTGAGTCTTTCTGTGGCCTCCTGATGCCTCCTGGGACCTCATGTGGTCTCCTGGAGCCTCCTGGAGCCTGTTGGAGCCTCCTGTGGCATCCTGAGAAGAATCTGCGCCCACGAGCCTGGCCACCAAAACTAACAAACCGATCGAGACATCCTCAAAATCTGGCCCACCTGGGGGGTGAAAATGAGCGCCTCGCTCGAGACATCCTCCAAATCTGCTCCGAAAGCGAAGGATGTTGGGCACAGAAACAAGCAAACCGCCTGAGACATCCCCACAAAATGGCCGCGAACGAGCCCGTGCAACCACCCCTGGCGGCTCCCCTTAGGGGTGCTGAAATGAGCGCCTCGCTCGAGACATCCTCCAAATCTGCTCCGAAAGCGAAGGATGTTGGGCACAGAAACAGGCAAACCGCCTGAGACATCCCCACAAAATGGCCGCGAACGAGCCCGTGCAACCACCCCTGGCGGCTCCCCTTAGGGGTGCTGAAATGAGCGCCTCGCTCGAGACATCCTCCAAATCTGCTCCGAAAGCGAAGGATGTTGGGCACAGAAACAGGCAAACCGCCTGAGACATCCCCACAAAATGGCCGCGAACGAGCCCGTGCAACCACCCCTGGCGGCTCCCCTTAGGGGTGCTGAAATGAGCGCCTCGCTCGAGACATCCTCCAAATCTGCTCCGAAAGCGAAGGATGTTGGGCACAGAAACAGGCAAACCGCCTGAGACATCCCCACAAAATGGCAGCGAACGAGCCCGTGCAACCACCCCTGGCGGCTCCCCTTAGGGGTGCTGAGTATGAGTAAGTCTGTGTATGCGTAAGTCTGTGTATGTGTACGTCTGGGTATGACTAATACTGTGTATGAGTAAGTCTGTGTATGAGTAAATCTGTATATGAGTATGTCTGAGTGTGAGTAAGTCTGAGTATGAGTAGGTATGAGTATGAGTAAGCCTGAGTATGAGTAAGTCTGTGTATGAGCAAGTCTGAGTATGTCCGACAGGAGGGGAGGAGAAAAGAGGAGGAGGAAGAAGGAGGAGGAGTAGGAGGCGTCCAAGTAATAACAAGAACCCCATCTCAGGATATGGGGAAAACAACCATACTATTTTCTGACTGTTTTCTGACTGTTTTTGAATATTCCTCCTGCAGAGGGACAGGCCCGACTTACCTCCTCACCTCTCCGCCCTCCTCGAGGCAGCAGCGGAGCGGCCCCGCCCCCCCCGTGCGGATATCGCGGCGGGGACGGCGCACCACTTCTGCTCCAGGGTGAAGCACACGATGCCTGCCAGAGGTTGCTCGCTTCGCGGGAGGCGGCGGGGGAGGCGGAGAGCGAGGAGGATCCGACGCACGAGCGCTGCCCGTCGGCGGCAGCTCGAGTCCAGGAGGCGGCAGAGGCAGCCGAGGGACGCATCGGAGCCGAACTGGGCACAAGGGGAAGACATCAAGGGCGCGAGGGGGGGAGGCAACTGAGGGGGCCCTGGGACACACAAATAAGTACACACACATAACAGGATTCCCCACATGTTCCCATATTTTCTGGTTTCTTGTCTTCCCCCCCACTTCCCATATCCCATACTTTCCTGGGGATCGACGATTAATTGTGTCTGTATGTATTTCCCCCTCCTGAGAGTCCACGAGGCGGCAAAGACGGCCGAGGGACGCATCGGAGCCGAGCTGGGCACAAAGGGGAAGGCATCAGGGGCGCGAGGGGGGGGAGGAGACTGCGGTCGGCGGAGCGCGGCCAGACCGTGAAGATGTTACACGGCGAGGGCATTGGATGGGATCAAGGGGCCCAAGGACACACAAATACAGACACACAAATAAAAGTATCCCCCATATGTTCCAATGTTTTCGGGGTTTTCGTCTTCCCCCCACAGCCCATGTTTTTCAATATCTTCTAGGGAATCGACGAGTAATGGTGTCTGTGTGTTTTTCCCCTCTTGAAAGGAATCTGTGGATGAGGAATCCAGGGTCTGGAAGCAAGTGGAACTCCAATCGTGTAATGGCCGTGACTACAGTCGGACTCGATTGGACAGGACACGCGAGAGGACACAAGGCCCTTCCGAGGGCCACATTGCCACAGGAATGTAGGAAACATGGGTCGCGAGACACAGGACACAAGAATATCCTTGACTTGGCAGGGTCGACCTACTAATCTGGGTCGACTGTATGTTAACCGCCGCCCTCGTCAGATGAGGAACCCTCCGGGGTCTGGAGCCTCCGAACGCCCCCCACCGCACGCGTGTGCCAGGCAAGACACATGCGAGAAAGATCTGACGCACGCAGGGAAAGCCGGGAGACAGTTCAATGAGGTCCAGGACAGTCCCAATCCAGAGGCCCTGGGCGCGCGCGACCCCCTGGAGGGGGACCTTTTTGCCGCCACCCCGGCAAGAGGGGCCAAACCCTGGCCCAGGGTCAGCGGCAGGGCGCGCACTGGGGCTGGGAGAGGTCGGGGGGACGATGGCGGAGAAAGGGTGGGGCGCGGCAGAAAGCGAGGAGATCGAAGAGAGGAGGGGGCGGAGGAGGGATCGCAGAGAGGAGGAGGCGGAGGCGGAGAACGAGGAGGTCGAGGTGGTGTTGGTGGCACCAGCGGTGGGGGCCTGTGTCCTGGATGTGTCCCCACGACGTCAGGGCGCGGAACCTCCTGGTTCACGCCGTCTCTGGCCGTCAGCCGCGCCCTGTCCGACACCAAGCACCACCCCTCGAAGGCATCGGCGGCGCGCGGACGGTCACTGGTCACTGGTCTCCTCCTCCTCGTCCTCTTCCTCCTCCTCTTCTTCCTCCTCCTCCTCCTTGTCCTCGTCCTCGTCCTCCTCCTCCTCCTCCTCCTCCTCCTCCCTTCGTCCGCGGATCGGGCACACGCGAGAGCACTGGCGCACACGACTCCGCCCCCTGATCTAGGCCCAGCGCGCGCCCTGCCGCTGGCCCTGGGCCAGGGTTTGGCCCCTCTTGCCGGAGGGGCCCCAAGAAGGTCCGCCTCTCCAGGGGGTCGCGCGCCCAAGGCTTCCCGGCTGGGACTGCCCTGGTTCATGTCTAGCACACCCGTGACAAACAACGTCAGGGCGCGCCCTGGGGCCCCGAGGGGGCGTGGAACAGCACGCACCGTTCTCTGTCGCGGGTGTGATCCGACACGAGGCGAAGCCGAAATCAAAACTTGGTTCGAGGTCGGAGGTCTGCCCCGCCGTCCTTCCCACCAGCCCGTTTTCGAGAAGGCACCAGGCCCCGAGGTAGCAGGCGACCGACCCCCAGGAGGCCAGGACAACACCCAACAGGAGAAACAGAGCGGGAGACAGACATGTAGAGAAAGAGTGAAGTTGATAGAGGGAGAGAGGGAAACAAAAAAACGAGAAAGAGAAAGAAAGAGAGAGAGAGAGAGATATGGAAACGGGAAAACTACAGGTCGGTCGCGGGCCCACCACGAGGAGCAACACCTTCGAAGGGCACTGGTTGATTTACAACTGGGCACAGCCGCCAAAACACCATTCAAACAACATTTCTACGGTGGCCGGGTAAACGATTAAGCGCGCTACATTGCTCCCACTGCTTTCGACGTTGGCCGCAAACTGCGCAAGACGCCGTCGAAGGATCTCAGAACCTAGAAGAGGACGACCCCGAAGAACAGGAGGTGGGCGGAAGGTCTCCGACGCCCAGGAGCTCGTCATCCCTGCTACTCTCTCTGCTTCTGCCGCTTCGCCGGGCAGGTCTGCGCTCTGCCTCGCGTGTGGGCCCCCTGCGGGGCCTCCGGTCTTCCTGTCCACCTCGGGCACTGCGCTGAGGATCGCGACGATCTCGTCCACCACAGGTTGCAACCTGGGGCCCGCCATGGAAGCTCTTGCTTCGCCACTGCGTCTGCAACACATCTCGGCGAAGCATGCGCGCGCGGGCGCGAGAGACTCAGATCGCCCCCCTCGCTCGCGCGTTGCTGGCCACCGGGCGATTTGTGCCCAGGAGCTGCGCGAAGGTGCTGATGCCCATACATGGCGCACTCCAAAGCTGCGTCACCCTGGCCCAACCCTCCTTGTTGAGCTGCTTCCTCTGACTTGTCGTCTACAGCTGCATCTCCCGGTCGTGTGCCTCATTGACGCCTTCAGCATCTCGATATTGAAGCTGATGTCCTCTGGCCTCAGCGCACATGTCGCCAGCGCGCCCTGGTGCCTCCTCGCGATGTTGTCCAGACCCGTCACTCGTTTGGTCGTCGCCGACATCAGGCGCTCGCTTGCCCCGCCCATCGATGGCCCTGCCGTCCTTGCCCTTGTTGCTGGCGCCCGGCTGCGACGCCGGCGCCGCTTCCATCTCGCGGCGCATCTGAGACAGGCTCTGGGACGCACCAACGAGGCAACTGCAGAGGATGAGTTGGTTCGAACCGGCAACGGGCACGTCGGCGAAAATTCTGGAGACTGCGAGGCACCATGATCGCAGATCGAGCATGCTCCTGATGGGCACGCGCAAGGGCACGCTTCCTGCATCTGCCCGTCATCTTCCCCCGGGACACGCCGCCGACGCACGCCACTGCCCCCCGCCCGTGCCCTCGCCGCAAAGGAACGCGCGCACGATGCGCGCCGATCTCGGAGACAGCCTCGGCGGAGTCCGCGAGCGCGCGCTCGACGCGCGGGGCCCTCATCGGGGCCGAGCGCAGCGCGAGAGAGGGAGGTCCTGAGATGCGCGCTGGAAACGCCCGTGCTCGCGCAAATCCCCCCCCCCCGCGCCGCTTCCAGCGTCGGCCCCGGCGGGCGACGCGGGCGGCGACCGCGAGATCTTGGTGAAATATTGCAAACCGCCCTTCCGCACGTCGCCGCCGCGCGTGGCCCGAGAGCCCGGCCCGCGAACGCTTCAGCTTGCAGCTGAAATGCCCGAGATGCGGGTTCGCCCCGCGCGCCGGACGACCTCGCCCGCCGCGCCGCGAGCGCGACCCTAGTCCTCCCGCGAGCGCCGAGCGCCGCGACGCGACCTGGAAGACGTCTGCCCATCTCGCACACCCGCCGAAGCCAACGGCTCGAAGGACTCCGTGAACGTGAGGAATCCTGGCCCAAGCGCGGACGTCATCGCACGCCATGCCCCCGCGCTGCGTCGCCCCCCCACCCTCGCCGCGCGTTTTTGACGGCGCGCGCCCGCGGTCGGAACACGGCGATGCTTCGCGATCAACTGTGATGCCTGGTCCGAGAATGCCAACGCCCGCGTCTGCGCCTCCTGCCCTGCCGAGGGCGCCTTGAGAACCGCCCCTATGACCGCCTGCCTGCGCGTGCCGAGTTCCAGCCCGCATTGCGCCGGCAGCTGCCCAATGACGGACCGCCCCAACATTACCGCTGCTGTCCTAGCCGTGAACTTCAGGCCGATGCGCCGCTCGGCACGGTGCAACCCCAAATCTGCCGCGCAGAAGGCGCCGGCGCGTCTTCGCAAGGCCTCGCTTCTTCGGCAACATCTTGCCCATCTCCCCCCTCGCCCCTCGACCGCGAAACCCGGAGACGCCATTTTTCCCTCGAGCGTTGCCGCCGCCCCGCGGGCGCCGGCAATGTCTCCGCGAACGCCGCGCCCCTCTCCGAGGCGAGCGATATCGCGGCGGCGACCGCGCCCTGCACTTCGAGCGGGGATGTCAGTCGTTGATCATCCGCTCATGTCACCCACGAAAAATCCACCTCCGCACCTATGCGAATCTTTCCAACCACGTAGACAGTGTGACCATATTGTCGGATATTCTGCGGCGTCTAATCAACGGCGCGCTTGTCATGCACGCGCGTAGACTTATCTGGCGCTGCCTGATCGCCCTGCAGATCTCCGCAACGCGCCTCCATCATTACTCAGTCACTGTTTTCCACGCTCAATCAACATCTGGTCCCCCGATGCGGCTGCTGGGCCAGGCTCGCATCCTGGTTCCGAAACACATCTGAAACACGGCAATATGGTGATCCATGGCTAACCGACGAAACGCGTTCGTCCAGCAAATATGCCAAATATACAACAGTGAAGCGCGACAGAAAACCGCAGACACCAATCCTGAAACATGCAGACCCGCATCAATGCTTGTCCACGCAAGCGGCGCGCTGCAATCGCAACAGATAGCAACGGCCGGCTCAATGCTGGACGACGCCAAAAGCCAGCAACGTCCGCCTTACAAAGCTGGCACGACAAGAGCATGACTCGCTCACCTGCAGGCTTTGATCTACGGTTGCTCTTCTTCAGTCTGGCTCCACTCGTGAGATGTCGCAGCTGCGGCGTGCGTTGGAAATCCCGGATACCTGTCGACATATTGGGAGTAGCACGCCGAAGCTCTGGAGCACCCGATACGTCAAAATCATCATCTCCAAAAAATTTTGGAGACGTCAATGCTGGCCTCCAGATTTCTACACGCACCGCCCACTCCTGTACGACTCTACGTTCCCTGGCACATGCGATCCGCTCTTTGAGAACCGGGAAATCCTGCACCGCATCCCCCGCCTTGTTGGATGCGTTCCCTCCCATCTGGCCCGATGTCGATTATCCACAAGAAAATCCGTAAACTCCAGCTGATGACAACGACCGACATGTTGGCGAAGTCGTGTATCGATTGCGCGTGCGCGGTTGTTCTCTAGATTACATTTCTCGATGCGTTTCTCCTTTCCTCCCTTCGCCGCCCAAGTATCCCACCCAATCCGCTACTGCGCGTGGGGGAGGGAGGTCTTCGTGGGCGCGTTGAACCTCCACTTATAGCTACACCCCAGCACCGGCGATCCGACGAGCAAGCTTCCAAACTAAATGCTAATATTGTACCCCTTGCACAGCTGTTAGCTCCTGGACCGATCGGGCTTGTAGCGAAAAGCAATCCCAAGGACTGAGACTGTGTAGTTGGCAACATGCTTCTGCTTGTTTATCATCGCGTCTACATTGTGTTTGCTCAAGTCGTGATTCTCGTTTACGTCGGGCTCGTAGTCGGTGTATGTTGTTATTTCCCCCTCGCTGCCTTCGAGTCCCCTGTGCCTGGCCATTTCCTCCGCGGCTCTGCTGATCCAGAAACTTCCTCTGTCCGTGCTCCAGCTGCTCCGTTTAGTGTGCGCCACGCTTCCTCAATAAGCCCTCTCTGAAGTAGTACTGATAAAATGCTGCACCCCTGTCGGTGCTTAACGCCCACTTCTGGCAAATTCGCGATGACCACATGATACGGAGGAATATCTATCACAAATGTTCATCAAGTCTGCGTCTCACCTAAGCCCGCTGTGCTGCAGCACTCTGCCGGGGTCACCAAGAATGCCCCGAATCATATCAATCACCCGTGGGACGTGACCCACACTCCGTGCAACGCCCTGCGCCATTTGTAAGCTGAAGCCGAAGTGCATCAGGCTCTCGCACTGCCGTTCTCGATGCACAGCAGCATCAAGGGCATCACAATGATCGATACGATCAGAACTCCCCTGATGCGAGAAATACGTGCCACTACAATGGGAATGTGTGTGATGACCGGTACCAGACGGTGTTGAGTGCGATTCGTATCCGAGGACCCCGCTGCGTCTCCAGCTTTGGCTTTTATCCCCCCGTCGTGCACCGCTGATGTAGCCCGCGTGAAAATGCCATTCAAAACCTGAACGCATCGCAGTGGAAGCTCACTGAAAATCTTTCCCGACCAGATGATCCCCAAGAGACTCTCGTGCTTCCATGCCGCCGACTTTGGTTCCGTGGGGGAGTACAGATGCTTGGAATGGAAATACCGTCCCGGACCGATCCCCGCATCTCTGGATGACTTTGTGGGGGAACCCAGGCTCGACGTCTTATGTGAAGAGGAAATCGGTCTTTTAGAATGAATGGCGTACACTGCGCATGACTTGTCGTCCCTGTTTTGTGTGTGCCATCTTGGCGGCTCGAAGTGGGTCACTGCCAGACTCGGACTGGTCCTGACAATTCCTCCACCACGTCTTGCTCGCCCTGAAGACTTGCCCATCTCCTTTGTTACTTCGCACCCGTGGGCCCAAGAATCTCTGCGCCCCTGAAGTTCATGAGCCATGTCGTTCAAACCCACTGCCTGCGAATTGCACTGCGCGACGCGAAGTCTGAGAACCATCACCTGCTGCCGACTGGGGAAATGGTGTAAAGAACTGTTAAGACTCAGTCATGCGACTGGCGTGCTGACCCCCCACCCCCCTTCGCGACAATGGGTGCGTCGCCCGTGCGTCGGCCGCCGACAAGGCCGGCCGTTCTCGCGAGTGGTGCTTCGATCGTTCTCTTAAAGAACGATCGCAACAACAGGTGCCTCGCGCACGGATGGTGCCTCGACGAGATCACGGCATCCGCAGTGCGAGATCGGCCGCGCAGGCCTGGACAAACAGTCCTGGGCGAATTCAACTCCGACGGAGAGGTGCCTCGAGCACCGCGGCGTCTGATGAGAAAGAGGAGGAGGAGGAGGAGGAGGAGGGGAGGAGGGGGTGGGAGAAATAGAAAGGGCAGCCGGGCGCTTCGGGCACGCGGCAGGTGCCTGAGAGGATGATGAGCAGCGCGAAGGCGCTGAGCGGCTTTCGCTTTGCTGTCGACCTCGCCAGCAGGAGCAGGGAGAGCAGCGAAAAGTACACGAGGTACATGGTGGCTGCAGCTAAAACTTCGCTCTCCCTGCCTAGATCAAGAACTAGAACAAGCAACATAAACATGAACTTTCGGAGGTTCGCTGGTTCGGCGATGGACCCACTCCCTTGCACGCGGGGCGCACCAGGGGCGGCGCCAGAGGTGCCGCTATGGCGGATGCAACTTGATATTATTCGAATGCCGTTCCTCTCCCTCTTCTTCCGCACTCCTCGTCGACCTCGCCTTGCTCATCCCTACAAGCAGGCCTAGAGCAACAACCAGAGTTGCAAGAGGCTTCGATCGCGCAGAGTTTCTGGGCATCACCATGTGAAAACGAGCCGAGGACGCATCACCAAGACGGATCGGTCGGTGGCCCCTCTTCATCTTTCCCTTCTGGCTGCCTCACCCTCTCCCTTCTCCACATATCTCCTCCCTCATCCCTCCTCCCATCCTCCTCCCACCTGCTTCAACATGATGTACTGAACAGTTGGATCCAGCAGTGAGGTCGAGCATAAGGATGGGATGACAGAACGTAGCAAGGTACCCCCTCCCACAGGAGAGGTAGCGAGGCCACTTGCGTTCAATGCATTGTGGCATCCTCCTACAGTGGGAAAGAGAAAGAAGAGAATGAGACGGAGGAGGTCGAGAGGAAGGAAGACGAGCCAGACGAGGAAGAGCCAGGTTGAGGAGGAGGATGAGGAGGGAGGATGAGGAGGAGTGAGGAGCGATCCCCAAATGCTCTCTGCGCTCGCACAGGAGCTGTAGAAAGATGCTTGCAAAAACCGGCTCGTGAACAGAACTTTGGCGCCCTTCTGAGCGCCGGGGACGCCATGGCGAGCTCGGGGTGGGAACGCGCGAGGCGCACGGGGGGCGGGGGGGGGGCACACGGCCTTCCCGTGTCGTGGCGACCTGCGCGTTGGCTTCGGACATCGCGTGCGTCGCTCCACCTCGAGCGATCGCGGCTTCCCGATCGCGCAAGATCGCTCGACATCGGCCGATGCCGAGGCACCAGGGCACGCGAGCGGCCCTCTTCGCGCCCTGGTTCGCTCCGTGGAGAAGGACAGCCGTCGCGGGCAAGCTCGCGAAGCGCGGTAATCATCCCACCCCTGCGTGGGACCAAGGCAAGGGCATCCAGGAGAAGATGCAACGGTGTCCATCGTGTGTAGCATCGGAGGGCTTGACTATGCTTTGGCCATCGCGCTATGCCTGCCTTGCAAAACTGACCACAGCGCATTGCACAAGCAAAAAGGCGCACCCCATTCCGTCACCGGGCTCCTGGCTAAATATTCTCCACAGGATGATGGCCCCCACCTTGGCGCCGAGGAGCAGAAGGGGGACGAGAGAGAAGACCCGCCACCGTGCCCCCTGGCACGTTCAGGCGTGGTAGAATGCCTAATACTGTTTGGTGGGCTTTTTGTTCGGTGATCATATGGTGGGAAAACAAACTCTATACACCGACGCTGTCTCTGGCCCTGTACTGAAATTTACAGCCTGGAAAGCGGATCCTGGTGTGTACATTTTTCGTTGCGTCCCTGGGATAACGAGGGAGAAAGTATACACCACACCACCCCGACGTCTTCCCCGACCCTAAGAAGTCCTGGGATTGAAAGACCGCCATGGCAACCCAAGAAACCAGCAAAAAACATGGCAACCCAAGAAACCCTTGGGCAACCTGGAGGCAAGCAGGGTGTTTCTTGGCATGAGTCTCCACTGCACGCTCCAGTTTCCGACTCCTGGGGCGCCCCCTTTATCAGCAGAGTTCTGCGTGCATCGCCACCCCCCTCCCCCGATCCCTTAGCAGCTATCCTCGTGAAGGGTCCAGGCACGTGCAGGTGCGAGCGCCGCAGCGCAGACGAAAAGAAGCGCCATTTGGGCCCTGCCACTGTTATGCTGCATCTTCGGGGGGCCTGGCCTGTCCCGTCGCGCCCCTAGCCCCGTCGAATCCGTGCAGAATCCATGTCGGACTCGACGGGCCGCTGTGGCCCTCCGAGAAGCTCCCTGTGGGGTGCGCAAAAACTGGGCGGGGTGGCGCCGTGCGGACCCTGCGGCTGGGGTCCTCACTCTGGAGTCTCGAAACGTGCGAGGGGTGTGTCGGAAAGGCCGGGGCGTCCCCATGAGGAATACGATAGGTTCGTGCGGCGTCGGCGCGCGTTAAGTTTTTTGACACCGCGTCGATCGTTCAACCTTGAATCGATCGCGGCCCCGATCGTTCAAAATTGAATTCAGTCTGGTCCAATGGCATTGCCGTGTCCATCGGTGCTTCCGCGTCGCAGAATTCAACCTTGAACGCCTTCGCTGGCGTCGCCGGCGTGCCAACGCCGCGCGAACCTACCGTGGTGTCCAAATGCGCACAGACCCAAGGAGGAGGAGGAGGAGTCAGAGGGGAAGCGAAAAGGGAGGGAGGAAGGGGATGGCAGAGGGCACGACTGTGAAGCAGAAGCGGAGCGCACCACGACTGTGGAAAGAGCAACGCTGTGCGCATGAAGACAGTGACGCAGAACACGTAACTCCCTACGACTGTGAAACAGAAAACAAGACGCAACTACAGAAATCCATGAACACATGTCGCCCAATTCTGTTTCGAGCGCCTCCGGCGCATGCGGTGGGCCCAATTCTCGGGACCCCCCTGGCGCCGCACACTTATTGTGTAACTGGTGCTGGGCCACTGTGAGAGAGGACGTTCTTAAACAGGTCTATATGGCGATCGCGTGGGATCGTGAACAAGGGATGGATATCGGCGAGTCGAGCGCAATCGCATTGGAAAATCTAACAAAAAACACGACCCCTAGAATTTCCAGCAGGCTTCTCAACTGGAAGGCGTTCAACCTGGATGTCCTTTGCTCAAGAGACAGTAGGTGTGCCGAAATGGGCGGGGTGGTGCCATGCGGACACTGTTACTGGCGACCTCGGTGGAGCTCCCTTTTGGGCCATGAAGCGTGTAAAGGGTGTGCCGAAATGGGTATGCGGAGAGCACAGGCAGGATGAGGGAAGGATAAGGAGAATGAGGAGACGCGTGCGATGCTGACGCAAAACGAGGACCCACTCACATGGGATAGATCAGACAAAAAACACTCGCGCCAATTCTTCGATACGAGCCCTTTCGCACTGAAATCACACTTCCGTCTCAATTCCAATGCATATGTCCCGCGGTCCCAGTATACCATCGCCCGCTTCACACTACATGCTCACACTGCAATCGCTGCAGTTGCATCACATGCCGACCACATCAAACCCAGGGTGTCCAACAAACAACTTGCACATCGGATGTCCACGACCCGCCATCGCGCCCTGTGCACGTTGAGGCGTGGAAGAGTGCCAAGTGCTGCCGGGTAGGGCTTCTGCATTCCAACAAGGGACGCCCACCCCTCCTCCAGCGTCTACCTGCATGCACCGCCCCCTCCCCCTCCCGAAGACACGATCCCTTACACCATTATCCTTGCCAAGAAACCCAACCATACGCAGTTGTGAATACCGCCGGTGTGAGAACTGCATTGGGTGGAGCTCCCAATGGGCACGAGGCGCGCGAAGGGTGCGCTACAGTGGGGTGGGACAGCCATGTGGGCGCTGCCGTTGGGGCCTTCAGTGGAGCTCCCTGTGGGACCACGAAACGCACGCGGCGTGTGCCAAAGTGGACGGAGGGCAGCATGCAATTCATGCCGCCAGACCTTCGGTTGAGCTTCCTATGGGGCCACAAAACGTGCGAGGGGTGTGCCAAAGTGGAGGGGGGTCGGCATGCGAACCATGCCGCTGAAGCCTTCGGTAGAGCTCCCTGTGGGGCCACGAAACGTATGACGGGTGTGCCCAAATAGAGGGGGTGGGCATGCGAACCGTGCCACAGGAGCCTTCGGTAGCTCTCTATGGGGCTACGAATCGTGTGACGGGTGTGCAAAATGGAGGGGGGGCGGCATGCGAACCACGCCACTGGGGCCTTCAGTGGAGCTCCCTATGGGGCCATGGCAAGTGTGAGGGGTGTGCCAGAGTGGAGGGAGGGCGAAATGAGAGCCATGCCGCTGGGGCCTTCAGTGGAACTCCCTGTGGGGCCGCGAAGCGTGTGAGGGGTGTGCCAAAGTGGAGGGGGGTCGGCATGCGAACCATGCCGCTGGAGCCTTCGGTAGAGCTCCATGTGGGGCCACGAAACGTGTGACGGGTGTGCCAAAGCGAAGGGGGGGCAGCATGCGAACCGTGCCACTGGGGCCTTCAGTGGGGCTCCCTATTGAGCCTTGAAGCGTGTGAGGTGTGTGCCAAAGTGGAGGGGGGCGGCATGCGAACCATGCCACTGGGGCCTTCGGTGGAGCTCCCCGTTGTGCCACGAAACGTGTGAGGAGTGAGGGATGTACCAAACTGGAGGGGGAGCGGCATGCGAACAATGCAGCTGGATCCTTTGGTGGAGCTCCTGCTGAGGCCACACAATGCGGGAGGGGTTGCCAAAGTGAGGGGGGCGACGGGAAGAGGAGAAGGAGGAGGAGGAGGAGCAGGAGAAGAGAAGGAGGACAGGAGAGGACAGGAGAGGAGAGGAGAGGTGAAGAGGGGAGAGGAGAAGAGAGGACAGGCAAGGAGAGAAGAGGAGAGGAGAGAAGAGGAGGGACGCGGGGACTGTTTCTTCAAAACGAGGACCCAACACCACAGCATGGTTGGGAAAAACATGGGTCCGCGCTCGCCCACGATCCCTCGTTAAAGACAAAGGATCCGCACCCCGAGCTCCCAATGCGGCCTATGCAAGCAACCAAGGACACTAAGATAGCCTAAGATGCCTCGAGGCGGTCCAAGATGGTCCCCAAAACGGCCGAATCTGGCAGCAAGACGGCCCAAGATGCCTCCAAGAGGGCCCCGAAGGGCCACGAGATGCCCTCCAGCAGGGCCCGAAGGATGCACAATCATCGATTCTAGATGGTGCCACATGCTGTTCGCACTCTCGTCCGCTCCGGGCGCCCAACGCATCAAGACGGCCCAAGAGGCGCCCCCGCGATGGCCCCGAAACGGTCCAGGAGCCCTCTCAGAGAGCACCCGCGTGGCCCGAGGGGTCCCATGCCGGCCTGGCAGGCATCCCTGATGGCCCCAAGACGGCCCCAGAGGGCCACCCCGAGGGACCCCAAAGGGCCTCCAAAGGCCTCCCGACGGCCCAACGCAGCCCCACAACGGTCCCCCCAGACGCGCACCATACGGCCAAGAAGGCCTCACGACGGAGCACGAGAGCTCCAGAACGGCGCAAGGGGTCCCCAGGACGGCGCAAGACGGCCCCAATGAACCCACAAGACTGCCGCACAAGAACCCAAGAACACCCCAATACGGCCCAACTGAGTTCCATGACGGTTCCTCAATTGGTGGAGACGAAATGTGTCACATGTGACGTTTTTCGTGTGTATATATGTGAGAGAGCGTGATCCACCGCCGCTTTACTGTGGAAAATTGCCAACTTTTTCCTCCAGAACCCGGGGGTCGCCCCCCCCCCCCCTCCGAAAATCCCCCCCCCCTGCTGGAACCCCTCCCCCCCCCCCCCTCCCCCGGCAAAACCCCTCCCCTCCCCTAACCCCCCCCCCCTCCCCCTCGAAAACCGGGGGGGGTCACTACCGGTTCGAACCCCTCCCCCCCCCCCTCCGGAAAACCGGGGGGGGTCACTACCGGTTCGACCCCCCCCCCCCCCCCCCCCCCCCCCCCCCCCCCTACTCACCGCCAGCAAACGACTCCCGGTCCCCACCACCGTCCGCATCACATCCCCCACTGGTGTTCCCAGCACCACTGTCCTCACCACCGCTGTCCCCACTGGTTCCACCACCGCCCCTACTGTCCCCACCAGTGGCCCCACCACTGTCGCACTGTCCCCGCTGTCCCCAGAACTGTTCCCACCACGGTTCCACTCTCCCCACTGTCTCCACGGCCCCAACCACTGCCCGACTATCCCCACTGTCCCCACTGTCCCACTGACTCCTCCGCTGTCCCACTGAGCTGTCCCACTGTTCCCACCACTGTCCCCACTGTCCCCACCACTGTCCCCACTGTACCTCTGTCCCATTGTCCCACCGCCGTCCTCGCCACCGCCTTCACCACTGTCCCCACCACCATTGTACCCTCCACTGTCCCACTGTTTCCACCTCATTCCCATTGTCCCCACACCACTGTCCCCACCACCACCGTCACCACCACTGTCCACTGTCCCCCCCTGTTCCCACCATTGTCCCCACCACTGTCCCCACCACTACCGTCCCCACCACTGTCCCACTGTCCCACTGTCCCCACCACTGTCCCGCTATCCCCTCACCACTGTCCCCACCAACACCGTCCCCACCACTGTCCGCACCCCCACTCGGTTTTCGAGGAGGGGGGGGGGGGGTTCGAACCGATCGTGACCCCCCCCGGTTTCCGAGGGGGGGGGGGGGGGGGGAGGGGTTCGAACCGGTAGTGACCCCCCCCCCTTTTCATGATGAGCTGGGGGGGGGGGGGAGGGGTTCGAACCGGTAGTGACTCCCCCGGTTTTCCGGAGGGGGGGGGGGGGAGGTGTTCGAACCGGTAGTGACCCCCCCCGGTTTTCTGCCAGCAGCGGTAGAACACGCTCTTTCATATATGTATATATGCCTGCGACGCACCCAGCCAATTCTCATAACATGTCAAGGAGAATTGGCCCAACCTTGTCAGGACAATGGCAGTGCAGGCGCCGTTATGTGTTGTGCGTGCTGCACGGGGCGCGCTCACGTGTCACGCTTCGCAGGACAACACCATCAGGACGAGGAGCGAGGGCCCAGGCTTGAGGAGGACATGGGGGCGGGAACGAAAAGCAAAAGAAGGACGCGTGGGGGGCCGAAGCCGTCAGCGCGGCAGCAGCAGATACGAGGTGGCAAGGAGCATGGGACGACGACGAAGGTGACGGCAGGAAACCGGAGAGTGTTGCTGCTGTCGGCAGTCCGCTCAACATGCAGCACCGCCTGCGCCATGACGCCGCGGCGCTCGACAGCATGATTCAACCTGCGAATCGATAGTGCAAGAAGCGGGCGAGGCCTAGCTCCCTCGCCAGTTTCCCTGCTTTCATCATGCACGCTTCAGTGCGGGAGCTAAACACCCGAAGGCGCGCCGCCAGGACTGCGGGCGGCCCGCGACAGCGCCCCGCGGACCCACCCAGCAGCCCTCGACAGTGGCGACGGTTTCGCAGATCGCGATCCCCAAAATGGCGAGGCTT
Source organism: Prorocentrum cordatum (assembly GCA_963575745.1). Taxonomy (NCBI): domain Eukaryota; class Dinophyceae; order Prorocentrales; family Prorocentraceae; genus Prorocentrum; species Prorocentrum cordatum. Next base: position 449,803 of record CAUYUJ010003202.1, read on the forward strand.
AATCTGAGTCTGGGTGGTGCCTCACTCCGCTGAACCACCTAGCAACCCTCGAAAGTGGTGACGGTTTCGCAGATCGCAGCCCCCCAGGGACGGCGAGGTCTACTCTGATTCTGGGTGGTGCCTCACTCCGCTGAACCACCCAGCAGCCCTCGAAAGTGGCGGCATTTTCGCAGATCGCAGACCCCCAGGGATGGCGACGTCGAATCTGAATCTGGGTGGTGCCTCACCCCGCTGAGCCCCCCCCAGCAACCCTCGAAACCGATAACAACTTCGCAGATCGCAGCCCCCCAAGGATGTCGAGGTCGATTCTGAATCTGGGTGGTGCCTCACCCCGCTGAGCCCCCCCAGCGACCCTCGAAACCGATGACAACTGCGCAGATCGCAGCCCCCCCCAAGGATGACGAGGTCTAGTCTGAACCTGGGTGGTGCCTCGCTCCGCTGAACGCCCCGACAGCCCTCGAAAGTGGCGACCGTTTCACAGATCGCAGCCCCCCAAGGATAGCGAGGTCGAATCTGGATCTGGGTGGTGCCTCCCTCCGCTGAATCCCCCAAGCAGCCCTCGAAAGTGGCGGCATTTTCACAGATGGCAGCCCCCCAGGGATGGCGAGGTCCAATCTGAATCTAGGTGGTGCTTCACTCCGCTAGACCCACCAGCAACCCTCGAAACTGGGGACAGTTTCGCAGATCGCAACCCCCCAGTGATGGCGAGGTGACGTAGGACGGCGAGGCGAGGAGGTAAGAAGCAAGAGAGCAGAAGAAAGAGGAGAGGAGAAGAAGGCGGGAGAGGACGGAAACCGCATTGTTCGGTTCAAGACGAGAACCCAACGCAAGAGGCTTTGGATTGTTTCACAACTTCCTCCTGCACCTCATTCTCCCCCTTTGCCACCGTCATCATCACCAACCGCAAAACAAACACCATCATCATCGTCATCACCATCAACCGCCCTCCTCTGCCTCCTCCTCCTCCTCCTCCTCCTCCTCCTCCTCCTTCTCCTCCTCCCCCCCGTCCTCCTCCCCATCATCATCGTCAGAATCCCAATAGCCCTCTGGGCGTCGGTGGTTTAGGGAATTTCCTCTTCCACCCCTCCTTCTTCTCCTCCGTGGAGGGGTTTACCCATCCCCCTTACCCCCCCCCCTGGACCTGAACCAAGGGTCTCGCAAGGTGTCAGGGCGTCCAAAACGGCCTCGGCGAGGAAGCCAAAACCATTGATTTTACTAAGTTGTGGCCCCATTTTTGGCCTTCTGAGGGGGCGACTGTAATCCGTAACCCCCCTTCTTTGATCGATCTCGTCCGAGATGGCCCCAAGAGCGCCCCCAAGGCTCCCAAAGATGCCCCAAGAGGGCCCCAAGAGGTGGCCAGGAAGCCCCAAGAGGCCCCCAGGAGGCCGCCAGGATGCCCCGAAGAGGCTCCCAAGAGACCTCCAAGAGACCTCAAAGAGGCCCCCCAAGAGGCACCCAAGACGCTCCAAGAGGCCTCGGCGACAATGCCAAAATCGCTGATTACACTAAGGTTTTGGCAACATGTTGGCCTCCTGGGAGGGGCACTGCTTCAGATGACTCCAAGAGCGCCCAATATGACTCAAGATATCCCAAGATGGCTCAAGATGGCGCCCACGATGCTCCAAGAGGCCCCAAGACCGCTCCAAGACGGTTCCAAGTGGACAAAGAGCTCCCCCAGGAGGCCCCGAAGAGGCCAACATCCTTCCAAATCTTTGGGGACATCCATGTTGTTGGCTTTCTCGCCGAAGCCTCAAGATGGCTCCAAGATGGCCCAAGAGGGTTCCAAAAGCGCCCCCAAGAACACTTCAAAAGGGCCCTCAGAGACGTCCAGGAAGCCCCAGGAGGCCCCAACAGGCGCCCAAGAAGCCCCCAAAAGGCTCCCAAGAGACCCCCAAGAGGCCCCACGAAACTCTCCGAGGCACCCCAGTCGCTATAAGAGGCGCCCGGGACCGCCAAGAGGCCCCCAAAACGCTCCAAGAAGCCTCCACTTGGGGACCCTTCCTCTGTGTGCTACCCGCTTCCCTGATTGAGGGAAAATCTCGGGGCATCGTTTTTGGATGGGCAGGTGGGGATTCGCGACGCGTCAACAATTTGCATCCACATCGCCACCACGTTCCCCCCATCATCTAATTCGTCGCCACCCATAATGCTGGGCTGGCAGGGTATTCGGAATTGCCGCAGGCAGCTGGATTACTAAGGAAAGCCTGGGATCTCGCAACAACAGTACGATATGTTGTTTCCCAAATGGTGCGCTTGACCTGTGGTATCCAACTTTGAGAAATACATGTTTGATCATACTCCTGAATCGGCCCAGTACGTTTTCTGTATCCTCGAATGGCCCTGCAATCGGTGCGATGGTGGCCAAAAAGGGGAAGGGGACGTTGATGGTTCTGTTACGGGCGACGAAAACGGGGACCCTGTGGCACAGGGGCCCGAGCCACTCCCAGGAATTTGATGCCCCCCGAATGAGTCACCAAGGACGAAAAGGGGCGGAGGCCCAGAGGCACGGGGGCTCGGTCCCCGGGGGAACCCCACCAGACGATGCTATCGTCGAAGGCCGCCAGCGGCACATCGCGCCCCCCGCCTCCGCGGCCAAGCATCGCCACCCGCCCTGCAGAGAGGGCATGGGCACGGTCTTGAAGCCCTTCCCGCCCTCCGGAAAGCCCACCGCGGCAGGGGGCATCCATGTAGCGCGCAGGAAAGTTCACTGAGCCGGAAAGGTTGACCGCAGGGCCGATCTCTTCCCGAGCATCCGTCGACAAAGGCGGCACCGTGGATTGACGGGCGACGATAACAAGTCTATCCTGCCCGAGAAGTCCGTCGCAGTGCGTGCCTCACTAAACTAAATAGCCAACGCCCGCGGTCCGAAAAAGAGCAGAGGGCACAGGAAACGGCAGGAAAAGTATACGGGGTTCATCCACGCCCCCAGTCCCGAAACCCATCCCGCGAGACGCAAGAAGCGAGACGCGAGGGAACGGATCCAGGAACGAACCCCGCGCGCGTGGAAAAGCCACCAGCGCGTCGCCCCCATGGCCCGCACATGCGACCTCGCGCGCGCGGCCAGCGACGCCGTGTTTCGCCCGGCCCGGGTCCTCGCAGTCCTGCGCCGTCTCGGGGGGGGGGCCCATCTCCTCGGACAGCGCGACGAAGCGAAGCTTCCACCAGTCCCACTCCGTCCTGCACCTCCAGCTCGCGACGGCTCTCCTCAGCAACCGCGCGGCACTTCCGCGCGAAGCGAAGCCCCCGCCGTCGCACGGGCGCCCGGCGGCGGTGGAGCCTCGGAAGTGCTTTGGTCATCCCTCAGCGGGAGGCATGCCGCGGCGTCCTCCAGCATGGCCCGCTCGGGGCACCCGTGGCACGCCCTCATACGCTTCTGCATAGGCCCCCTCGGCCACGGCCCGACCCACAAAATCCTTCAACGGCTGCCGCGCCTCCTCCACGCTGAGGTCTGCGGCCTCTGCCGCCTGCACGAGTCCCCTCAAACTCGGCCTCCTCCGCCTGCAGCGCACGACGCGGACTGATGAGATCGTGCTCATGTAACACCTTCACGTTGCTGATCCGCCGCCGCGCAGCGTCGAGGGTGCACGGCCCAGGGGCCAGCTTCTGCGCCCAACCGTCGTTCAAAATCGGCCAAACGTCTGAGCCGAATGGCCACAAAAATCGGGCATAGCGAGAGCATACACATTCGTGTTGGCACACGCGGGCTGACCCCTGCCATCCAGATCGCCGGATACTGGCCACGGTGAGCCCGAGCCACCACGACGAAGAGGACGCCGAAGTAGAGGGAGAAGTAGCTGCTGATGCTGATCTCGACCTCCCACCCACCAGCGGCCAGCAAGCGGCACTGCCGCGCAGCCCGCAGCCGCTCCGCAGGAACCGAAGCAAACAACCCAAGAGAAGCTCCAACGCACCTTCTGGCTGCTCCTCCCGCGTCCATCCCCTCGTCCCCTCGCCCTGCTCTATCTCACGTTCTCCAACTCTGTTCCCGTGACTGCCGAAACGGACGAGCTCCGCTGCGTTCTCAGCCCCTGTCGGGGGGAAAACCGGGACCTTCAGCAGCAGCCCGAGACCCGCAATTGGCCTCGAGGCCCTTCACGCAGGCAACAGATAGGAGAGAGACATGCCCCGATACGCGCGGTAGCAGATCAGAAATTCAAGAGATCAGTCGTTAGCTCATGCAACTGCTCAAAGACAACAGCGAGCGGACCCCAACCAGTCAATGAGAGGGGCATTCCGAGGCAGATAAAACTGGAACCCTCCGGGCGAGATCCTGTGAGCCACCGCCAGCGCCAGCATGCCGGGCAGCCAAGGCGTGGCCCGACCCCGTGGGCGGGCTCCTGCGAAGCTGCGGCCTGCAGCCTGCGGCCTGCACCGCCCCGGCGCCCTGTGCGGTGGGCCCGGGGGCCCTCCCGCGTAGACCTCTGGGCAGGGCCTGCACGGGCGGAGCCTCTGGCTGCACGCAGCGGGCCCAGGACCGTTCGGTGGGCGGGACCCCTACGGCCGGAGCGCAGCGAGGAAGGAGGGGGGGGGGCGACGAACCAGGAGGGAGGAGAGGAGAGGAGAGGAGAGGAGAGGAGAGGAGAGGAGAGGAGAGAAGAGCAGGAAAGAGGACGAGGGAGGAGGAGGTCTCGATCCTCCTCCTCTCCTCCAGCCCGCGCAGGGCAAGGGCCTGACCCCAGCGGGACTGCACACCGCCAGTGTACCCACGGCGAGCAGCCTCGACCGCGCGCCGTGGGCAGGCGTCGTCTCCCTCAGCACCAGAGAAGGTCTGTTTCGAAGAGAGCAGGGAGCGCCGACGAGGCTCGCATTCAACCAGGCGTATCCCCCTACAGGCGGATTTGGGAAGACAAATAAAACATACGAAAACAAAAATCCGAAATGATCAAACAAAAATGCTCAACAAATCGTCCCCCCCACTATGTTTGACTATTTTGGGATGTTCCTCCTGTAGAGGGACGTGCCCGACTTGAGGCTAGCAGCCTGCAAGACCAAGCGAAGCACGGTACATATTTGCCACCTCGGCGAAAGCTTGCAGCCCAGAGAACCAGTAGTGTGGTAACCTTCCTTCGCTTCTTCTGTGCGTTCGCACGTCATTTAGCCTTTCTGCCCAACCAGTCCTCCCCCTCATCCCTTTTGATGTCCTGTGCGTTTCCACGTATCCGTCCTCCTTTGCCCCTGCCCCCCCTCATCACGGAACCCTTTTAGCAACTGACCTGCCTGAGTTCTCGTCCTCGGATCTCCAAAATGAGACCTGCATCTTGCGTCTATCGCCATTTTTCGCTCTCCTGTCCGCATCCGGCATTCCTACTACGTTCGTGAAACTACTACTCGTCCTTGTTTCATCCTCCTCTCCCTCCTCGCATGTTCGTCCACTTGATTACTGCTTCCCTAGCATGAGAAACATTAAGAGGAGGTGAGCACCAGCGTGCAGTTCACTATGAGGGAGATAATGATACCAAGTAGCACCTGCGCTCAATGTCACAGCGCTTTGGGCAGCAGATCACACCAGACAATCACATTAATGAGCAAACGCGCATGCACATGCTAATACAAGCAGCACGCGAGGAATCACACCTCAGCAGGCACACACACACAGACACGCACACACAAATGCACGCGCGCACACACGCACAAACACAACACACACACACGCAGTACACAAACGCGACCACAAACACAAACACACTGGCAAGCATACGCAACCGCAAAATAATGTTTAGATGCAGCCTAGCGAGCAGCCTAGCCTTCGGACGCGAATGCTCGCACGCACATGCGTACGCCCTCATACACAAACATGGCTCAGACGAATTCCAGCTCCCTGGCCAGCTACAGCAACGGTCGCAGTAGCAAGGCTCTAGTGGCAAGACACCGCCGACCATGCACAAACACGCTTATGTAACTTCTACGCACTGGCGTCATCGTCATCACCATCTTCGACATCCGAGCCTGAGTCCATCTCCGTCCCCCCTCATCCTGCTCCCAGTCCTCACTCTCCTCCCCCTCGTCCGCATGTCGGGGCCGTGGGCTCGAGCGTTGAGCCCGTGGATTCCCGCGCCCCGTAGATCCTGCCCGCTCTCTAGGCCCAGTTATCTGTCAGATTAGGTCGGGCGTGTCCCCCTACAGGCGGTTCTTGGGCGAAGAGTAGAACACAATAAAACAAATATTCAGACATGGTATAACAAAAAATCGTCCCCGGACAATTTTTTGACTATATTCGAATCTTCCCCCTGTGGAAACGAAAACGCCCGACTGAACTGTCCGATGCTCACAGCCGCCCTGCTGGCGTGGGCCCAGCCGCCCGGAGGAGGCGCCGCGCACGCGCCGCGCCCCTGTGCGCCACGTCCAGGCCGGCACGGTGCAGCTCAAATGGACAGGCGCGTCCCACCTCTCGTGGGTCGGGCGGGTCCCCCATACGGGAGGATTTTGGACGACAAATGCAGCATTGACAAACAATACCCCACAATGTTCAAATACACACAGAAAATCGTCCCCAGACTACCTCTTCAACTATTTTTGAATGTTGCTCCTGTGGAGGGACGTGCCCGACTTGACACCACTCGCAGAGTGCCTGCTCGCAAGTGGCCCGGACCCGCCGCGGGAAACATGCGATCCCCTGCAGCGAGGCAGACGTGTATTTCCTGGACGCCTGCGCGGATGTGCACTTCGGGGATGGACAGAACCCCCTTTAGCAAAACGTGGTTTAGTGAAAACGACCTCGGGCCCAAATCTGGCGGGCGAAAGCCTGGAAACTGACGGCCACGGCGCCCTCTCGAGAACCGAAAACGGACAATTCACTAATCGACGTGTCACTATTGGGGGTTCTGTCCAGCCCCGAGCACTCCGAGAGTGGTGGAACGCGCTCGGTGATCAAAGGCCTCCTCTTCTAGGGCTCCCAGCTTGGCGCTTCGCGCTCCGTGAAGCGCCAAGCGCGAATAACTTCGCGCTCTCGCGCCGCCCCCCCAACAGGAGAGAAGGAGGACGGGGAGGAGGGGGAGATAGAACGAGGACCGCGAAGCGCGAATAACTTGGCGCCCTCGTGGGAGCCCTTGCTCCCAGGGCGCACGTCGCCCGCGGCGGCCACGGAAGCGGGCTCTTGAGCTCTGAGCCTGTGCCGGACCCGGCCCGCGTGGCCACTCGGCCCCCACGGAGCAGCGATCCACGTCAGAGGCGACGTCGGCGCATGCGACGTGGCTCAGGTCGGGCCTGTCCCCCTAGAGGGGGATATTGGACGAAACATAAAAGGTACCCAAAAGATGCTCAAGAGCTGGCTAAAGCTATTCAAGAAATAGTCCCCAGACAATGTTTTGACTATCTTTGAATCTTCCCCCCTGTGGAGGGACAGACCCGACTTAAGACAAGGCGTTGCGGGGGCCAACAGGCTCGACGGCCCGATGGGCGTGAGCCCGCGGCCGCAGCGCGGGACGGCCGGGAACGTTTGCTTCGCCCGTCGCTGCGGCGGCCCGGGCGGCACGCTGCCCCTCGCGAGCGAACAGCGTGCCGCCCCGCTCCGCGGGGCGAGAGGTCGGGAGAGGCTCGGGGCGTGGACGCCTGGGGCCCGCGAAGTGGATGGCATGCCGCGCCGGAGCGCGGTGGGCCAGAGCCGGCGGAGCTGGAGGAACAAGAAAGGGGCCTAAGCATAAATTCGGGCCGGGCGAAAGGGGGGGATAGCAAAGGGGGGGTTTGAGAATCAGCTCACGTAGCTGATTTTCCCGGCGCCTCCCGGCGCCAGAGGCATGTATCGAGGAATGGGCCCCTCGGTCGGGCCGAAACCAGCTGCATGCAGCAAATTTCGTAACCCCCCCTTTCCCAATCCCCCCCTTTCGCCCGGCCCGATAAATGTGTGTGGAGCTCCGCGCGGCTGTCTTGGCTCTGCGCCGGAGCTCTGCCTGGCGTGCGGCGCCGGAAGGCCCGCCAAGGGGGCCCACAGCGCAGATCCGAGGGATCCGCCCGGAGCTCCGCGAACACGTGTTCATGGTGTTTGTCCTTCGAGGAGCGGCACGCTACCCAAAAGCTCCCGACCGTATGCTATGCACCTTTACGGCCTGCAGCGGCTGCCTCCGCCTCTTCGCCTCCTGTGTCAAGGATCGCCCTGCGTAGCCTGGTACGGCATCTGCTGTGCGTTCCGTGCTGGTGCGACGGCCATGTGCAGAAGTACATGCTCAGCAAGTTCGCACACACTTCCTTGCTGTTGAGCCCTGGATGTAGCCTACGTCGTCGCCGATTTAGGGTCAGTAGCCAATTAGCTGGGCTCGGTTGTGGTCCTGGATACTTCCAGGTGCCATGCACTGGGAAGCACCCACGATTACTCTTGCCCCGCCCTCCCCCTCGCCCGTTCCCATGAGAAATACCCTGGCGTAATCGAACCCCACTTGTTGTGGGGATCCATGGGTAAGCACGGGACACGGCTCTTAAGGCTAGGTCGGGTATGTCCCCCTCCAGGAGGATTCTGGATGACAAAGAAGAAAACTCCCACATTGTCAAACATAGTTCAAAACATTATTTGGCTCTTTTCGAATACTCCTCCTGTAGAGGGACGTGCCCGACTTAATGCTAAGGGCGCGAAGCCTCGGGGTGAGGACAAGGTGGGACGAGCTGCAGGGGGCGCTGGAGACCTGGGACCCATTCCAGTAAGAGCTGCTTCGGCATCGTTGAAGCATTGGCAAGGCTGGTGACGCTGGCATCGTGGAGAGAACGAGCAGAGGCCTCCAAGACGATGTCTGAGTAGATGCGGTCGGAGGATCGCGCCGCATCGCCGAAACATCGGCGATGCATCGGCGATACATCGGCGATGCACCTGCGATGCATCGTCGACGTGGGCTTTGCATCGGCGACGTCGACGTGAAACAAATCGGACTCCAAACCGAGCCACATCGCCGATGCCTCGGCGATGCGGGGCGATCCTCCGACCTCATCTACTCCGACCCCATCGAGGAGGCCTAGAACGAGAGACCGCATTTCGTGGACCCTTGCCTTAGGATAACATTTGAACACGTGAAACTGGCCCCCCAGGACAACCATTCAGCATGCCCGGAGAAGCGGGGGCGCCCTCCCCCCACCGGACGTCGGCTTCCCTATCCGGGAGAGGGAAAGCGCCCCCCCGTCCAGGGGGGGGGTGTCGAACCCGGGTGGGGGGGCTCCCCCCCCGGAGTTGCAGGGGGGAAGGTGTCGAACCAGCCCTCCCCCCCTTGTGCAAGGGAGGAGGTTCGACCCGCCCCCTCCCCTTTCTGAATTGCAATGACGACAACGACAACGACGGACAACACGCAACATAAGAATTACAAGACAACTCTCAAGCAAATCAGCCAGAGAGATTCCAAACAGATCAGAAGGCTGACATGAAGCGGATTAAAGTGGATTGAAGTAGACTGGACAAACATAGACTGGACTGGCCTGGGGTGGACTCCTCCCTTCTACTCTACTCTATTAAGCCTGACTCTACTCTGCCAACGACCCTGCTACTATCTAGTATAATTTGCAATAACCGACCCTGCTCTACCAGATCAAACCCTAATAGACTCTACTCTAGTATACCCTATGATACTCATAGTCCTACTGGAACCTTCTTCTACTCTACTCTGCTATACTCTACTCCCGCTCTACCCTACTCTACTCTGAAGTACTCTTCTCGTATCTACGCGACTCTACTTTTCTTCACTCGAATTATACTTAACTCTACCATATACCCTACTCGACTCTACCCTGTTCTGCTCTCCCCCAATTTATTCGACCCGACCCTCCCGTCACGTATTCTACACTAGACTACACTACACTACACGATTATACTCCTACTCAAAATCCTTCTCTACTCTACGCCTACCCTACTCCCACTTTGCTCTACTCAACTCTACTCGGACATACTATGCTCTGCTCTCCTCTGCTCTCTTCTACTTTACTCTACTATGCCCGACTCTACTCTACCATCTACCCTACTTGCTCGATCACTGTTCCCTACTATATACACCCCATCCTCCAGGCGACTGGCAGCCAACCAGGAGCAATGATAACCCCATGAGGGCCACCATCCCACCATCCCTGTCAACAAAACAATACCAAGTACACTTTGGGGCAAAGTCCAGTCATGTTCGTGAGACCAACGAGCACAGTGTATGGTTTTTTACAGGAACGGCGGGGATGTCAGCATATTGCCTGCTGCGCGCAGGGCGACCTTCTCTGACAAAAACAATAAACAATGCATCCCGCGGCTAAATCTGGATCACCCGCGGCCACCCCGCAATCACTGTCAAGTGGTGACGGATGGCATGCTGTGTGCAGGCGCACCAGACACAATGATGGGCACTGGTCCTCGACATGGATGTTAGGGGTCGGCATGTTTCCCGATGTGTCGCTGTCACGTGCGCAGGCGCACCCAACACACTCTGCACGCGCCTCGAACGTGGCGCATCTGGCGCGGCTGGAGTATGCGGCACACCTGGCGCACGCGGAGGCACGTGGCGCATCTGGCGCACCAGGATGCCTCGCACGGTCGGGAACCAGGGGGGCCTGGCGCGTGTGGCGCGCCTGGCACGCGTGGCGCACCTCGCCCTAGCGTCGCGCACATGGGCTCGGTTTTGGCTCCCAATAGCTGCCCATCCAAAACATCCGACCGCTGAGCATTCAGAGGCTCGGGTGTTACTTATGTGTTGGGAGGGCGGGTGGGAGTGAGCTAGACAACTTGCTATCTAGGAGGGTGCATTGACTCTACACTACCCTGCCCTGCCCTAACCTAGTCTACACTACTCTACTCTGCTCCACTCTACTCCTAGTCCCACTCTCCTCTACTCTCCTCTACTCGACTGTACTCTATCATGCCCGACGTCACTCTACCTTTTACCCCACTCTAATCTACTGTATGTTACTCTACTCTTGCCCTATTTTAGGTCCAAGGCGGCCGTCGCAGCTGAAGACTATTGGCTCGTACTCCGTCGTTGACGTTGACGTCGACGTCGACGTCGACGTCGTCGTCGTTGTCGGCGGCGGCGCCGGCGTCGTCGTCGCCGTCGTCGCCGTCGTCGGCGTCACCATCGTCGTCGTCAGCGTCGTCGGCGTCGTCACCGTCGTCGTCGACATCGTCGTCATCGTCGTCGTCGGCGGCGGCGTCGTGGTCGTTCGCGTCGGCGTCGTCGTTGTCGTCGTCTTCGTCATCGTCGTCATCTTTGTCATCGTCATCGTTGTCGTCATCGACATCGGCATCGGAATCGGCATCGTCGTCGTCGAATTCGCCGCACGACGGCGCCTGCGCCGGCGCTCGCCGTCGTCGGGGGGAGGAGGCCCCCCCAGGTCGACCCCCCCCTGTTGCAATTCCGGGCCCCCGGTTCGAAGCCCCCCTCCCGTTGAGAGGGGGAGGGGGCCACCCCGGTTCGAACCCCGCCCCGGCCCCTGCAATTCAGAGGGCGCCCCCCGCTTGGTGCGAACGCCCTCGCACCCTCTGAGAACGAGGGGGCCACTCTCCAGGTTCGAACCCCCTTCCCCCCATGGAATTCAGTGGGCCCCCCCCAGTTCGACCCCCCCCCTTCCAAGCGTCCACAGAACGTGCTCTTTCGTATTGTGGCAAGTGCTATTGATCG
>CAUYUJ010003202.1:468866-473866 GCA_963575745.1 Prorocentrum cordatum
CAGAAGAACCACCCTCATCAAGCAGTCCTGCGAGCGAAGCCTCTTGGCACACGCACCTACGGAGAGGAATCGAATAGACCGGGGGGGCCTGTCGAGTAAAGGCCCAGGACGGACGAGGAACAGTATAAAAGGAAAGAAGGAAAAGAGAAGAGGGAGAGAGAGAGAGAGAAAGGAGGAATTGCAACGAGAGGGATTGTTTTTTGCAGCAACATCGCTGAAAAGAATGAACCACCTCAATCAGAGCTGCCAGAGTCGGCGGCTCTGATCCCCTCCTCAGGAGGCCTGGCGACCTCTGCTCGAAGGCGTGAGCACACACCCTCGAGCACAGCAGCGCTCGAGACAGAGGAGGGGGCAGAGGTGGAGGCCATCGGGTGCGAAAAACGCAGAGAGCGTCCTGTGCGACCGCGGCCTTCCGAGGAGGACTGTGCGGAAGCCAAATCTCTGCCATCTAATTCCCGCCCCGTGATCCCAAACCTCCGAAGCCTTCATGTTGCAAATGGACGGGAAAATTTGGATCCCTCGATCCACTAATTCGTACTAGAGCCATGCGCGCGCTTCGCGCGCGCATAGGCTCTAGCAAGTTCCAGTTGTAGTCCAATGTGTCTGGCATCGGAGGACAACTATTGTCACGCGGATCGTGCACGTCAGGGAGCTCCGCCTGCGGCACCACAGACATGCTTGGCTTAGGGTCCCCCCGCCCACGTCGGCACACCCCTCACAGGGGATCGCGCCCCACAGGGAACTCCACCCACGTCCCCAAAGACAAGGTTCGCATAGTGGCACGCCCATCACGCGGATCGTGCCCCGATCACCAGAGGGGAGCTTGATAGCGTCGCCCCGCTCACTTCGGCACCTCTCACACGGATCGTGGCCCGCAAAGAGTTCCACGGACGGCCCCAAAGTTAAGGTTCGCATGCCGCCCTCCCGCCTACTTCGGCACACTTCTCACACAGATCGTGGCCCGCAATGATCGCCACCTACGGCCCCAGAGGCAGGGTTCGCACTGCGCCCCCCCGGTCATTGCCGCACACCAAATGAAGCGAATCGTGCCCACAAGGAGCACCACCTAGAGGCCCAGAGACAGGGTTCGTACAACGCCCCCCCCCCCCCGCCGATGTCAGCACACCTGTCACGCGAATCATGCCCCAGAAGGAGCTCCACATATGGCACCAATGGGCAACTTCGCATGGCGTCCCCCCGCCAATTTCGGAACACGCCTCGCACGGGGCGTGCCGGGAAGAGGCCCGCCTGCGGCCTCAGTGGGCGTATTCGCGTAGCCCTTCACGCGGATCGTGCCCCACAAAGAGTGGATCCAAATCGCCCACTTGTTCCTGAAGGGTCGGATCGAGACACTGGTTGAGCTTGCTCACGAGGGTGACAACCTGCGGACGAGAGATTCCCGTTTCGCGCCGCTGGTGGAACTCGCAGAAAATTCTTCAACCACACTGCTTTCGGTACGAACTTCTCCCCTGACGGCATGCTTATCGTCCCGACTCCCGACCCTCTCCTCCAACCCGGTCATCGTCTCCTCTAATTTCGATGTGCGGCTGCCCGAATCTTCCTGCGCCTTCTCGACTTTTGAAGGGGCCCCAGGACACACAAATAAATACACACAAATAAACAGATCCCCCATCTGTTCCTATATGTTCTGGGTTTTTGTCTTCCCCCCCACTTCCCATATTTTCCCATATTTTCTGAGGATCGACGATTAATTGTGTCTGTGTGCGTTTTTCCCCTCCTGAACTTTACCAATCCGCCCCCCCGAGTTGTTTCGCCACGTCATCTTCCGATGGTTGGAACATCTCTCCGATCTTCGCCCAGAAACCCGCCTCCTCGGTCTCTGCGGGGCGCTTCATCAAGATACTAGGAATCGTAGACATGGTTCGACACATTCAACTAAATGGCTGCCCTGAACAACTAGAGTAACTTGAACAATCCGTGTTGTTTCCTTCCGTCTTCCGTTCGGACATTGCGAAGGCCTTGCGGCTCGTGTCACCGACCCTGAAGGGGGGTGGCCGAGGACGACGACGACGACGACGACGACGACGACGACGACGAGGGCGGCGGCGGCGGCGTCGGCGGCGGTGACGACGCTGACATGGGTCAGAGTCTTCAGGGATGCTTCTTGGGGTCTCTTCGGAGCGCTCTCGGGGCCTCTGGGGGGCAGTTTGCGACCTCTTGGGAGCCTCTTGGGGGCATCTTGGGAGCGTCGTGGAGCTTCTTGGGGCTCCCTGGGGGCTCTTGGAGGCCTCTTCGGGCCTCTCGGGGGGGTCCTGGGAGCCTCTTGGGGCCTAAGAGGACCCCCTCGGGGCCGAGGTCTCGAAATATCCGTGCGGGTGCTCTGTGTGGGCCTCCTCTTGGAGCCGTCTTGGGGACCTCTTGGGCCGTCTTGGCGGCTCGGGCTGTCTTCGGGCCCTCTTGGGTCATGCTGGGGTCCCCTTGGAAGCCTCTTCGGCCGATTGGGGGCGTCGTGAGGGCGTCGTGGGGGCCTCCTGGGACGTCTTGTGGGGTTGGGGAGCTGAACGGGCGAGAACCCCAGACTCCTGCAAACACCTAATCAAAATCAATGTTGTGTTCCTCTTGGGCCTTCTGAGGGGTGCTCTTGGAAATGGTAAAAAAAATCCTGAACCTCAAGAACAACTATGGTTTGTCTCTCGGAATCCACTTGAAACCTCTTGGGGCATCACCAGCCGTCTCGGAAGCCTCGAGCGTCGTCCTGAAAACCCTCTGGACCCGTCTTGGGGCTATATTGAGCCGTCTTGAGGTTCTCCTGGGCCCACCCAGCAACCCCCCGGCATCTCTATGGAGGATACGTGGTCTACGCTCCGCCCCCCCAGTGCTACCCCAGGATACATCTATATATGTGTATATATACACACATGCAGATACATATATGTAGTTATGTATGTATGTATGTATGTATGTATGTATGTATGTATGGATGCGAATATACATATATGTATACACATGTGCAAGTGCATGTACATATGCATGCATACGCACATGTAGATGCATGTGCATATGCACATGTAGAGGTATATGCATATGTAGATGGAGATGCATATGTAAATGCATGTATAGCGATGATGATGCAGATGTGGATGTGGATGTAGACGTAGATGCCGAGGTCGATGTCGATGTCGACGTATATGTGTATGTATATGTATGTGTAGCTGTAGCTGCATATGTAAATGTTTCTGTGTTATGTATCAATGGATGTGTAGTTCTGCATGTCTACATATAAATGGATGCAGCGTTATGTAAATAGGCATAGGTGTAGGTATGGCGATATGCAAGTGTATGAGCCAGTGCGCACGCACACCTATATATACATATATAGTTATATACATATATGCATGAATACACTTGTATGTATGTATGTATGTATGTATGTATGTATGTATGTGTGTGTAGGTAGGTAGGTAGGTAGGTATGTATGTATGTATGTATGTATATATGTATATGTGTGTATGTATGTATGTATGTATGTATGTATGCATGCATGCATGTATGTATGTATGTATGTATGTATGTATGTATGTATGTATGTGGGTGGGTGGGTAGGTAGGTAGGTAGGTAGGTAGGTAGGTAGGTAGGTAGGTAGGTTGTATGTCTGTCTGTCTGTCTGTCTGTCTGTCTGTCTGTCTGTCTGTATGTATGTATGTATGTATGTATGTATGTGTGTGTGGGTAGGTAGGTAGGTAGGTAGGTAGGTAGGTAGGTAGGTAGGTAGGTAGGTAGGTAGGTAGGTAGGTAGGAGTGTATAATATCTGCCCTGATGGGCTTCTCTGGGGGCGGCCGGGGCAGAGGAGGTGGCCGCAGAGATATGCTCGCATGCTGACTCCTCCTCCGCATTATCCCCCTTCCTCTCGTCTCCCTGCGCCCCCCATACTTCTTTTGCGAAGGGAGCAACACGTTGACAAACGGGACAACACTCGCATATCTGCCCCTCGATTGGGTGCCAAAACGCATTGCCCTGCGAGCTGGCATGACCCCTCCTTTGTGGGCCCCGGAAACGGCAAGGCCGTTTTTTCACCCCTTCCACAAAAATGTCCATTGAAAATGGAAACGGCAAAAAAAACGGCGACCGAAAACGGCAAAAAACGGCTCCAGGACTAGAACCGGAGCGGGAACTGGTCAAACAACGGCGACGGAACCAGTAAAAAAACGGCGTCGGAACCGGCAACGAAAACGGCAGGACAGAACCGGTAACAGAAACGGCCCTGTCGTCTCCAGGGCCCACTAGGGACCCCCCTGCGTCTGCTGCGCAGCGGTCAGAAGACGGTAAACCACCGGCCGGTCTGCACTCAGGCAGGCCTGGGCGGAAACACTCGGTTCGGGGCTGGACAGAACCCCCTTTGGCAAAACGTGGTTTAGTGAAAACGACTTCGGGCCCTAACCTGGCGGGCGCAAGCCTGGAAAATGACGGCCGCGGCGCCCTCTCGAGAACCGAAAACGGACACTTCACTAATCGACGTGTCAGGGTGGGGGTTCTGTCCACCCCCGATCGGTCTCTGCGCCACAGCGGCGTCGCCGCGCGAGGGGCCCGCGAGGCGGCTCGTCACAGAGAGATCTTGGTGGAGCCACTCGACGAGGCGGTTCTCTGGCTGCCTGCTTACCTACCAGACAACCCCAAGCCAACCCGAGGACCCGAATTTCGGGTTGGGGGGGGGTACGGGTTCCATATATGTGTTTTATCGACGTTCCCCGACACCCCCCAAACTGGAAATGGAGGTAAGACTGAGGCCTTCGGGTTGGGTTGGGGTGGTTTGGCGGGTGGTGACTGCCTACCACGTCCCCCCCGAGGAGGTCAGGGCCGTCGCGTACTGCTGCCTGAGGAGGTTCCGCTGTAGGCGCCGCCGTTGGGTCCTGGAGGGAGCGGGATCCTGCTCCTTCGGGGCGATCGTGTCCTCCACCCCGTCGCTGAACTCACTGCTGGCTGCCGCGTGGTGCGTTTTCGGGCGCTCGCGTGCCCACGCGACCCCCTGGTGCCTCGGGGA